>ML790170.1:412943-451825 GCA_009831015.1 Picea engelmannii | reverse complement strand
AGATTATCATTTTATATCCTTGGGATACCCATGCAATTGTAAATAAAGGATAGAATTATCTTCAACTTATATCCATTATCATCTAGAGTGTGGATCTAGGTATCTTGAGAATCTATTATATCTACTACACATGATAAATGTAGTTATTCCAAAATGCACCTTTACATGAGTGAAGAAGATAATTACATCTTGTTTTCATGTTTCAACATGGTATAAAAACTACCATATTATTTAGTCTTGTTTACTCTAAAATGTATATCGACTTTACAGCTTCAAACTTCCCACATGAGCTTATTCTTGGCTCTCCTTTCTTAACAACAAAATTATGAAATTTATAATTTAATCCCCCTTCAAGCCTACAATCATCTCAAAGACGCGAGACTTGCATATATATACAAGTTTTGTAAGGTTTTAACCATTTTCAGGAGCTCTGGTTGATCATTTCACTCCTTGTTTGAACCGGATTAGTGGCATATCCATTATCTTTCTTTTGATGGTCTTTTTTCTACATTTCATGGCATTTTTTGTGGATTTTTAAGTCTATCTAGGGCTTTATATGTGCCCTAAATAGGAATGCTTCCTCAAAGTGTCATGGGGAGCATCCAGGATGCCCCTAAAAAAATTTTGGGGAAGGAAGGATGCCCTGTACCCTCTTGAAAGGGCACGTCTGATGCAAAACAAAAAGAAAAATTTTATTTTTTTCTTAGCAAGAAGGATTGTTTTGGATGGAAAATTTCACTAACATATTTTAATGATTGTTTGTAGGGAAATTTTACAATGTTGGGGTTCAAATAAAGAGAACATGAGGTTGATGATGTTGTCGCCTTGCGAGATCAAAACACCGTCACAGCATTGAGAAACTACATAATGCTAAAGTTCTTCAAAGTTCAAAATATGCGGAAAGAATTGATGCTTCTTAAGCGCATAATGACAATGTGGGATGTAATAGATCAAATATTCAGAGTGGGTCCTCGTACCATGGAGAATGAGTTAGATTACTTATATTTCTTGATGGGGCTCCCAAAACAGGGAGTTAATGTTGCCTTTTCTGGATCCAAGAGCACTGATTTGACAATGGAGGGTTATATCACAAAACACTGCAGGCTAGGAGCTTGCAGAACTGACAATAAAATTTCCATCAAGGAGATAGAAGACCGCCCATTGAATACTATAGAATTCACTATTGTCAAATTGGTTGGAATCACAACTACCCACTTCATTACCAAATATTAAATGGCTCATGCAGTGGAATGCATTGAACCAATACTTTTTAATTGGTGTGGAGGTGTTCTGGACAACTTGAAGGACCAAATCACACGGTGCAAGATGAGAAAGAAAAAAAAAATGGATATGGCTCACTATTGGTATCATTTTTCCTAGAGAGGGTACCATTGTTACAACCCCAAATTCATATGGTGGATCGCCCCATTACTGAGCCACAAATGGAAAATTGGACAAGAAATTCACCCCGACTAGGAGTTCACCCAACTTTCTTCTCATTTGATGAGGATTTATTTGCATGATGGGAGAAGAAAATCCCAATCATCGAATATTTTCCTTATGCAGGCATCGATTTTAGGGGCAGTACTGACTTGGTGCTTCCGGAAATGGAACGGTGGGAATTATCAGGTAAATGCTTGAATATTATGATCCCATATCCTTTCTTATTCTATTTTTTTTGTATTGTATGTGTGTGTGTGTGTATGTGTGTGTGTGTGTGTGTATTTTGGTGTACAACGGATTTTTAATTCATAATCTCATCTCATGTTGTAGATAAAGGATCGTTGTAGCCAAAGGGTCTATCAATACTAGCTCGACATATAGGACCTCTTGAGATGGAGCGGGGTGATGATGGTAGAGGACTTCGCGATGTTGAGCGTAATATCAAGGGGCTCACTATGGGATTCACTTCCATGTGACTGTGATATATTCATTTACATCTCCAGAGACACGTCGTAGGTGTTCCTAAGAGTATGAGTCATCTACTACACAGAGTAGCTAGGGATATAGTTTTCTATCATGAGAAAAATGGACCACATGGTGAGATTTGAGATGAATACATATGATGTATGGGCCTTGTATCCCAATTTTGACCCTTATGTACTTTTTGGACTTGATGTGAACCACTTATGCTATATATATATATATATATATATATATATATATATATATATACATGGATTTTTTCCTTGGTTTATTTCTCATTATCAAAATGAATGATGATTGTCATTTTTCATTTTAATGTATGCTTGGTGACTTTAAATGTTCATCTATGCATGAAATTCCAATTTAACATGTAGTTAGCTAAAGAATCAATTATGGCATTAAATTCCCGACGAATCCTCAAGGATAGACATAACAAAGTCGAGTCACGGATGGAGTAAACGTGGTTAATATGACAAACTACAAGTTGGGAATCAAGGTAGACAATCAAATATGAAATTCCAATGGAGGAATCCTCAGTCAACAAACCAATTACAACGCAATATTTTGAAACATTTTTGGTTGTGGGACCAAGGCATACTCCACCTGAACTCACCGACTCATCAGTGGAGGAATAGATGGTCTAGGTTGCAGAAGCTAAGTTTTGAGTGTGTATTCTCACATCATCTATGAATATGAAATGTATAGGGAAAGACATCAGCATCTATGCATGAGAGAACAAAGTGAAATAAGTAGCCATGGATAAAAATCCTCACACAAAAGTTCAAAACACCCCACACTAAATCAAACCAAACCATATCAAACCATATGGTACAAAATTTACAAAACACCAAACCAAGATGTCCCTAGGTGTAGTATTTTTTAAGATAGAGCCCATTGCGAGGCTCCTTCAGAGGTATTCCCTCATAATTGACAAGCTTTTAGGCCCCTTTTTTGCAATACTCGTTTCACGATATAAGGCCCATGCCACATAGATTCTAGTTTCCCTTCCCCCAGTTGGTCATGATCCTGGTCGTAAACCAAAACTAGGTCACATTCTAAAAAGGTGTGAGGCCGAACAGATTTATCATACTGGACTTTGACACATTTTTTATGAGCTTCATTTCCAAGAGCGTTGTCACAATGGATCTCGCCAATTTTTTCCAGATATAGAAAATGTTCTTCTTTGACAGTGGTATTGGGTAAGAGCTCAATGGCCAATTTTAATGATGGAATTTCACACTCAATCGGTAACACTAGCTCTAATTCGTAAAATAATTGGAAAGGGGTAAAGCGTGTGGTAGTTTTGGCAGAGGTCTTGTAGGCCCATAGGGATGGGAAAAAATTTAAGTGCCAATCATATTTTTTCTTTCCTACCATCCATTGAATCATGGTCTTTAATACTTTATTAATAGATTCACCTGACCATTGACTTGGGGGTAGTAGGGAGACAGATTCTCATCGAGGAATCCTAATTTATCACTTAGTTCATCCATCATATGGTTGCAGAAGTGTGAACCATGAGCAATGACTATGGCCTTGGGGACTCCAAATCTAACAATAATATGATTGAATATGAAGAGAGGGACAATCTTTTCGTAGTTTGAAAATGTAGGAATAACCTTGAACCACTTGGTAAAATAGTCAACAACGATAATGGTGTAACCATGCCCCCAGTCAAGGTGGGCCTACATTGCATGAAATCTATGCCCCATTTGGAAAAAGGGCCAACAACAATGACTGGGTGAAGGGGAGCAGGAGGAGAGTGTTTTTTTGGATGGAAAACCTAACAAGGGGGGAATTTATTAACGACCTCAATGAAATATTTAAAAATGGAGGGCCAAAAATATCTAGCGCGTAAAACTTTATGGGCCGTAGACATCCCAAAAAGATGACCACCACATTCTCTAGAGTAATATTCATTGAGAATGTGTTCAGCTTCATCATGGGTTATACATTGTTGTAGTATGAAATCAACATCATGGAGATATAAAGTATCACTAATGATAATATAATGTCGAGTGTGGTAACGGATGCAACAACAATCATCATGAGAGAGTTTGGGACAAAAACGTTGGGTCTAGAGATACAAGGTGATATCTCCATACCATGGATAATATGTATTGATAAGAAATAGTGATTCATTGAGGAGGGAGTCATTGGGCTTGAGTTCCTCATGAGTACGGGGAAGATCGCACATTAGCTTGGCGAAAAACAAGGATTTTTTAGATTTTGATTTTTTGAATTTGAGGTCGAATTCTTGAAGGATGACAATCCAACATGAGTACTTTCCCCCAAGTACTTGACGTGTGAGAATGTGGTATATGGGGTTTGAATCCACAATCATAGTGGTTTTTTGGAGAATAATATAGTGATGAAATCTTTGGACAAGAATGATTGCTACTAGAGCCAATTTTTCAACATATAGATAACAGGTTTAGGGGCCAGCAAGGCCCTTACTCAAAAAGTATATGACATGTTCTTTGTCATCATCTATTTCCAATGGTGGAGGTAGAGGTCACGAGGTACAGGAGGTAATCTCGGGTATAGTATGGGGGGTGAAAAACTGGAGTATTCGTCAATGTGTGCTTCATATTGTCAAATGAACATTGGGCTTGGTCATCATAGAGGAAAGGAATGCCTTTCTGCAGCAAACGCATGAATCCCTTAGTTACCTCCGCATAATTACAGACAAAACGATGCAAAAAAATTTCCTTCCCTTGCAAACTTTGAAGTTGGGTAAGGGTTGTAGGAGGAGGTAGTGAAAGAATAGCCTCGACCTTCGAAGGATCAACCTGTATCCCTTCTTTGGAGACGACAAAACCTATAAGTTTACTAGTTTCGACACAGAAAATGCATGTGTGTGGGTTTAGGTGGATACTGTAATGGCAACATTGAATAAACAAGGCTTTAAGATGTGCCAAATGATCCTCACAATGAAGCGAATGGGTAGGAAAATCATCAAGGTAGGGATCTGTGATATGTTTAATTTCGTGGAAATCATATGACATAGCCCATTGGAAAGTAGCCCCAGCATTTTTAAGGCCAAAAGGCAGTTTTCGGTAAGAAAGGGTTCCCCATGGACAAATGAAGGAAGTTTTGTGCTAGTCGTTAGGGAGTATCTCGATCAGGTTATAGCCAAAAAATCCATCCATAAAGGAGAATATGACACTCCCAACGCAATTATTGATAATCTGGTCGATAAAGGGTGTGGGGTAATTTTCCTTAGGACATGCTTTGTTAAGATTTTGATAATCGACACATACTCGAATGGTGCATTGTTTCTTCATGACTGGAACAATACTGGATACCCATTCTGTCTAGGGGATGGGGTAAATAAAACCAACATTTAAAGTTTCTCTACTTCTGCTTTGATTGTCGCAGTTTTCTTGGGATGCACAGGGCACAATTTCTAGCGAACGGGTTTGGCATTCGAATAGGTCTTGATCTCATGTATGACAATGGATGGATCAATACCTAACATTTCCTTGTAACTCCAAGTGAAAACGTCGTGGAATTCCTTGAACAAGGTTGTATACGCCTGGATTTCTTCAGGGGTACATTTCTTGCTAAGGTGGATATGTTCTATGACACCAAGCTTTACGGATATGCCAATTGGAATGTTTTTAGTAATAGTGACCAAATTCCTCTCGGATAGAACTAGAACGGGTGATTCAGCATGGTTGACAAAATAAGGCACAATCATGGGTTGAGAAGTACTCTCTTCCTAATCTGGTGGAGTAAGAAAGAACGATTGATGATGGAAAACAACCCAAGGGATGTCTTTAAGACTCAGGATCTCTATGATTGACTCATCAGATGGAAAAGTTTGCAGGACATGATCAGAAGAGGAATCCAACTAGGACGGAAAAGAGAGAGGTTCGGACGTCATCGAAGAGAGGTTGGAAGGATCAGAAATGGAAGAGGTGATTTGAATGGAATGACAAGTTGCCTCAGTTAGACTCAGTGGCATGGTGTCACCGAATAAGTCAAATTCATACATGCTAGGCACAACCCAAGGATCGACAAATCTGAGGGAGTGGGATGCCAAGGATGAAATCATGTTAATCGAATAAATTAGGTCAGTAGGGGTAGGGGAGGGTAAGGGGAAAGTTCACATAAGGGTATAGTCTTTAAGAAGATCAACCCCTACACTCTCATATGTTATTTGTGAATCTCCAACTAAAGGGACATTGTTTGTGTTGTTGGGAGTAGTATTTGGTAGGCATTAGTCAAGTTGGTCAATTGTTACAATTTTCCCTTCATGAGGGAACTACAACAAATGAAAATTTGAGGATGAAACAACGGTGATGTCGTAAAACCAACTGCAACCGAACAACAAATTGTAATCAAGGGGCGCATTAACCTTCCGCCTCTACTGAAGAGGTTTTCCCCCCTACTTCCACAATTAGCGAAGCCAAGATCCCATACGCTTTAAACCCACGTCAATCAAAATACTTGAAGGTGGTGGGGGACTGGTTAATACTGAGAGAACCGATGTCTTTCCAACAGGCTAACGACATGATGCATGTGGAGGCTCCTTCATCCAAGATGGCGCAATGGATGTTTTTCCCGCGAACACTGGCTTCAATCTGAAAAGCGAGTTGGTGGGAGAGCCTCGGTTTAAAATATTCCATATTGAACATGATAATATTGGAAGAATCAGGTTGACCAGATCCAAGGGATGACAATAGAATTTTATGCCGACTCAATAGTTCTACAGAACTTTAAGAGTCGACATGGCGCAAGGCTCTTGTGCCAAATCCTCAACAATGTTGTAATTTTGAGCGGCACAAGCACTGGGATTAAAATACAACTTACAAATAGTTCCCTTCAGTGGGCACAATACTGATTCAATGTTGGGCTTCTCTATATGGAGAGAGTCGATAAACGAAGGAGGAACCGATGAGGTGGAGGTTTTATCATTATCACCCCCATAATTAGTGTTCTTTGGAGCAATGTCATAATTCTTAGCTCTAGTTGTGAGGTTAACAGTCTTACACATGAAAACTTGTTCAAGTCGATGGGCACTAGAATAAGCATCCCCCTCAGGAGGATAACCTGCATTACCCCCTTGCGGAGGGGTGTTATTTTGGGAAACCATCTATTGTTGTTGAGGGGGAAATGGATTAGTCAATACAATGGGTTGAGATGCCCCTTTCATAAATTTATTAGCTTCTTCTCAGCGGGGAAACTCTCCCGTATAATGGTCCTCTGCACAAATGAGGCAGGGATACTTGGATTTCCATTTAGGGTTGTCCTCAGCAGTTTGATCAGTAATTTTACTACCCTCCTATTGGTTCGAATCTTTTTTCAGATTTCCCCTTTTTTTCTTTCCTCTAGGTTGTTGGGATGAACCAAAATGGACTGAATTCACCTCGGAGGATCAAGCAAGAGGGGCAACATATTTGGTGTTTGAAGCATCCTCAGAAGGAGAAGGAATAGAATTTTGTGAGTTTTGTGATCCTTGAGATCCAGTCCTAGGATGGTTTTTAACAGAACCAACCATACCATCAGCATGGGCATATCGAGCGAGGCGGGATGGATTGGTTGATGGATGGGGAGCGTTTGGAATAAGATCATAGAGGGTGGAGGACTGGGAATATACAAAGTCTAGGTACTAAGCATAATCGATGGGTTTCTCCTTGGTAACAATGCCTCCCATGGAAACATCTCATGCAATAGGTGGTAGAAGCGACTTCCTGAACCAATCTTCCAGTAACTGGTCCATAATAGTGGATTTTATGAAATGTCTATGCCTCCTCCATTCATGAATGTGATCAGAGATGTGGGTGGAGGTGGATTGTTTTCATGATGTCAAAATATCAATACCAGTCTCATACCAAATTGGCAATTGGAAGTGAGTGAGAAAATCCATGGCGAGGGAATTGAAGTCACCGAAAGAGTATTATGTCAACTCAATGTACCATTTTGTCGTTGGACCCATGAGAGTTCGTTGCAAAATCCACAACCTAATGGAGTCATCCATAAAGGATTTGGAGGAACACGATAGATGGAGGGTCATAACATGGTTGTTAGGGTCTTCTTCAGGCTTACCGTCGAATTTTGGAATATCAAAAGTAGATTTGTGAGGGATAGGTGGCCCAAAAGGCTAGTGTCGAATAGGGTCATTGGTCAATATTGATAATCAAGGTAGATCTAGAGTAGCTAGAAAGGGTAATTGTCAATTGACCTGCGGGTTTTGGTAGTAGTGATGGGGCAAGGCCTGAACACCAGTGAGACCCTGAACAGTCTGAGATGGTCCCCCCACAAATTTTTGTTGTTGGGGTTGTACAGGTTGGTATGATCCTCCCATGAATGGTTGTTGAAGATAGGGTGGGGACAGGTACGATCCAGTTTAAAAGATTTGAGTTTGGGGGTTGGGATGAGGTTGGAAAAAACATGCTTGGGGTATTTGAGGTTGGGGGTTGGGTTGAGTCCACAGTGGGTTTGTAGTACCTGGATATGGTAGTCAAGTGGTAACATTTTGATGAATTGCTTGAACAGTTTGGCCCCTAAATACATGTTGAATCCCCATGAGATATGGAGGTCTGACTAGTGGTTTCTAGCAACCAGATACCGACCCCCTAATGAACCTCAACTTCTGGCTAGAGGTTTCCCCTCAGCGGGATATGGTCCTCTGGCAAAGTATGGGCCTCCAACTGGAGGTTTCCCCCCAGCTACGTATTGTTCCCCAATAAGGTATTGACATCTGGCTAGAGTTTTCCCCAAGCAGGAGGTTGTCTTGGAAATGTATATTGTCCCAAAATTGATGATTGGCCTCCATAAGGAGGTATCCCCCCAATAGAAGTTTGATGTCCCACAGGGTTTTCAACCCCTCCTATAAATAGTCCATCCATTAAGGGTTGCCCCTCGGCATAGGGCGTAGAAGGAGGTATTGTCAAAGGACGCACATGGATGGTCGTTACAGTCTGTGTGACTGACATCAGTATAGGAATGTGAGGTTGGAGCACATTCACCTAAGGAGGTTGGGAGATGGGATGAAGCACCATTGTTCCCCCTAATGAGGGAGGAGTATGTGGTAAATTCTGAGAGGCAGGTGTCACGCCAGAGGTGAGAAGATGGGGTGTATGTGATAATGTGTGGGAAGGATCCCAATGTGGTGGGTAAAGAATCGGGTTCAAAGACACGTGGAACCTATGGAACATATCATGTCTAGAGGGTGTCCTCCGTAAAGGTCAAAAAGGATTATGACTAGGATTAGTCAGACTAGATGTTTGTAGAGGGGTTGTAAATCCTACCAATAGGTTAGGCTATTCCAATTCCAAATTCACAACATCTTCAAAAGGTACAAGTGGTAATAAAAAATAATCAGTTTCAAATTCAAGTAGAAGTGGACCAAGAGGATCGGTTAAAGGTGGGTTCACGGGAGGGAAAAAACCTTCCTGGAAATTGGTTCCCTCAAGGTGATCAATTAAGAGAGTAGCAGCACTCCCATATTCAAAATAATTATCTTCATTGATAACTTCCTCCCGAGAGCAGTCTTTGGGTGAATGAGGAGGCAAAGGCTCACAATATTTTGGAGGAAAACCTTACATCCTCTAATACCTACGCAAACCTTGGTCATCCAAAATGAAATTATGACAATAACAATTCTAGGGCCAACTAAGGGAAACACACAATACATGCTAAGAAATATAGAAAGCAATCAGGAAAACAAACCTTCCGACAATGAAACCATTAGTTGGTGATAAAATCCAACATCTTGGGATCAATGTAGGATGGGTTTGAGATATATCATGTAGAGCAGTTACGTTGGTGACCTTCTTAACAGACTTACACCCTGGTGCAAGTTCCCTCGTAGCACAATTGTGGGTTACCCTTCAAGGATCTCGAGTGAGTTTGACCAACGTCTAATCCATGTATATAAAATACTTTCCCCTTCATCGTCACCTTGTGTAGGAGCCCTAAATATTATGGTCACTAAAGTTACCACTTACAATAAAAAAATCTTGGGGAAACAGTCAACAGTCTAGTATACACACAAGGGCAAGGTCGTTAAGTCCTGAAATCCCCTCGAGAGGTGCCTTGCACAGAGGTGTGATCCTCTCACATGATCCCCAAGTGCCTTTCAATATTGTTTGTAATATGTGAAAACCACTCCACCAATACCAAGGAAGCAAGGTTAGTTACTTTTTTGGCCCCAATGTGACCTCGTGATTGACCCTTGTGTGAGAAGTGTTGCCTAGGACAACAATGAAACAAATGGATTTCTCTCACTAACTCAAGATTCTACGTTTGTTTTATATCTTTAGAGAGGTATCCTAACCACCTATTCCAAAGCTCTACACTTAATATAATGTAGGTTTGCAGATCCCTAAAGAAAATTTTCTAGATAAATTTTATTTAGTGCTTAATTTTATAGTTGTTGTTTACTCAGAGGCATGGAAGTGAAACTAGTGATAGTATGACCTCGAATCCAATAGGGTGCAACAGAATGAAATGAAAAAATTTATGTTTGATGAAATATATGTACGAGAGAGAAGAGTTATTCTTTTATTTTTCAGAAAGTATTACCTACCCATATCCCAATGTAATGCAGCAACCAATATGAAAATCAATTCCTAAATCCAAAAAAAATGCTCAAGAGAATACTAGTAAAATGCACCAAAATACTACTTGAAAAAAGATTTTGAATGTAATTCTTTGTACTTTATTCATTTTTCAAAGTTAATGAACAAATTGAAAGAGAAAGAATTTTATTTTTCTTCTTAATCGACAATGGCAAGATTCAAAGATTCGATGGAAATCTCCAAGCAAAAGAAGTGAAGAAAGTAAGAAATCAATTCAAAGAAACACAAGAATGAACAGACCCTTAAACCAAAAAGATCAAATCACACTTGTCACAAAGCACAAAAAGGTTTCATGAACTTAAGCAAGAAGAAAACTAAAAGAGAAAGCAAATCTATAAATCAAAATTCAAGCAAGTGAAATAGATCATGCAAAAAACACACAATTTGGTGGACCAGATGATTCTTAAGCATGTATACAAGACAAATTAACGGAGAACACAAGTGATTAAATCCACACAATCACTTGAATTCATTCAATGTAAACCAAACACAAATTCCAAAGACTTATTAAATTGATTCTGAGAAAAAACCTGAGAGAGAATCGGGAAAAACAAGATCCTAAATTAGACCTATGAGAAGAGGATGCTCTGCAGTAAGTGAAGACAAGAAATCCAAGGGAGGTGGATGCTCCCTAACAGGCAAGCAGAGGGCATCTAGGATGCACCTCGAGGGTTCAATAGGGGGAATCCCTAGAGACAAGGATGCTCTGGTTGATCCTGTAGACTTGATAAGACTCAAAAAACTCAGAAAAAACCATAGAATTGTAGAGGTGGACTCACTAGGTTTAGGTGGGAGTGACAAGAAGAACAAAAGGGCTCCAAAAATAAAAGAAAACAAATCATAAAAGGAGTGTATTCAAAGGCTATAAACCAAGAAGAACAACTTGTTCTCCCTAATATGGTCGCCAAAAACTATTGTGAGAAAATCCTTGCTATGGATAGGTGGAACCCCCCTCAACTGGGTTTCCTTCAGTTGAGACAGTTCTAACAAATGGTACCTATCATTCCCATCATTATTTTTTCCATGTTCTTGTACGAGAGTTTAAGAGAAAGGAAGGGAAAGGCTTTTGAACCTTATTCCTAAAGTTTGTCTTCATTGCTCCAATGGTTGAGCTCCAATCCAAAGCTCCCTCGTGAAGATGATATGCAAAAATCAAACAAATTCTCTCCTACTACTATTTAATGTAAGATAGTAGAGACTCTACTTATGAAAAATATAACACAAGCAAACATACACCACAAGAAATGAACAACATAGTTTAGGGAAATAGGCCAAGTTTCATTGATTATAAAGCATGAAGATACAACCTTATAGATGATGTTTCCCCTTCAAGCCTCCACTTCAACCCTTGAATGCACATCCATGGATTGTTTCTACCAAGAACAAAGATTTTTCTCCCTTTATATTCTCCTCAGATGGTTTCTCTTAATATCATCAGTTTGATGCCCAGTCTAGTCCCCCCCTTTCACATGAATGGACTTGGTTATATAGGACTAGGGAGGCTTAACCAACAAGGTAATTAGGGAGTATGTTTGAGGATTAGGTTCTTGAGTTTGAGATTTTATTTATCCTCATGGTTATGGACCTCTCCCAACATAGGGTGGAATGTGGTTGAACCATATCTCAAGTGAAACAAACCAAACAAACCAAATCCTTCTCAAAATAACTCCCCTAGATATGTGGAAAACTCCCTAACTGCAAGGATTATCTCCTAGAGTGGGAGATAGGGTATCCTAGATGCTCCCCTTGAATTGGAAAAGGAATAGGGATGCTCCACCAGAGTGGGGAGGAGGGTGTCCTTGGTCAAGCAAGGCTAGAAAGACAAGGCGAAAGGTGGGTTTTCTACCTCCAAATGATGTTTTTCTCCTCTAACTTCACTAGGGATCATGAAATGTGATTTTTACATGGTGTCAAGGTCGTAATACTTAGAAAAGTGAAACACTTACGCCATGACATTACCCCATTGAAATTGCAACACCTAGGGTGTGAGATGTCACACTTGCAACACTTAACAAAGTGAAATGTGACACTTAGATAGGTGTGACAAAATGGTGTATAACAATGAGATAGCTCTAATGGTGTACTAGATGTTGTTATCTCACTATTGCACACATCTTCAACATGATTAGATACATGTACCTCCAACAAGTCCCGTTGTCCTTCATGATTGTATTCCTTCACATTCTACCCTGTGATTTTCAAAGAATCCTTGGTTCGAACTCTAGGCTAGTTCCTGCTCTTGGTGGAGCAATAATCCTCTAATGACACAACAGTCTGGATCTCCTCATTGAACGTTGGATACTATTCATAGTAAGTCATGTGCTATGCACATATCTCCCAAAACTCATGATACATTAACAATGGTGTTAGTTTCTTCTGATATTCTGCTATGGATTCTTGATTTATCTTCATCTTTTATTATCCACTATATGCATATGCTCACAAGATGGTAATATCACCAGCTCTGATACCATTGCAATATCCCTAGGATAGGATATTAGAGTTTATTTTCCAATTAGTTTATCTTGGTGTGTACTTTCATCAAACAGATTGCATTATATGTGCATCTTTACTATAATTTGATTGACAACTTTCTTCAAATAGTTTGCATACATCTTGCTAATGGATTTTCGTTGAACATATTACATTCAACCAAAATACACAAGTAATAGAAGAAGCAATATGTGGTATTTTTATTATGAATGGAGATCTGAACACAATAATAGAAAGTCTTTACTGGTTGTTATGGCAGCTGCAATACCTCAAAGAAACACTACAAAAATCAAACCAAAACCTAGAAGATACCACGGTCACCTAAAGAGATGATGTGTCCTCCTATGAATTGTCTAACCCCCGTCAATGTGGTATTGATCTACTCCTCAAACCTCTACTGCAGAAATCTGGTCGCATGTACCTAAGAATCTCTACAACTTCATATTACAAAGTTCCTCATGGGATGAGGCTGGAAAAAACACAAGGCCTCATGGGACCCCCTATACTCAACCCGTAGGGACGTCCCATGTCACGATTTCCTCGAAACCCTCCTAGAACTTGCAAAATATGAGTACAGCCTCCTTCCAAAAGTTCCACAAATCTCCTTCGCAATCTAATATAACTCTAAATTGAAAGAACCCAAAATTGAAGCTCCAATGAAGACCTCATATTAATCAACCTCCTTGTCTATCTAGGGTGGATATTGCACCACCAAAACCAAACCAAAAGTGGAAGGGATTTTCCAAAACCCTAACAAAAACCTTGGCTCACAAGAGAACTCCAAATACGTTATCCAAATACATGATACAAGGTGAAGTGTTACCCCTCCTTTTATGCTTCTTCCTTATCTTCTAGAATTTTCCCCTTTTTGATTAAAACAAATATGACTTCTAGAAATTTCCCCCTTTTAATTAAATCGAATATGACCCTTATCCTCCTTTTACTTTCACTTTAATATTAAAATTAAATTTTAATAATGGTTAACTTATTAATCTAAAGTTATTTTATTTCCTTAATGTCACTTTAAATACATAACATATCCTAACTAAGTGACATTAAATAACCCTTTTTTACTCCCTTTTTCTTCACCGACAAACCACAGAAGTCATTTCCACTGTCGATCAGGGGAATCCAAAAATGGGGGCATGACAGTGTTTCTACATGTTATGGTATCATACAATGATGAACCATGTCCACCTGGGATGGATACATCACCATCTTCACAGGTATCACGTGTTGAATTAAATTTTGTTTAAATGTGAAATTTGTTATATTGTTTTGGTTGAATTCACATTTTTGTACTAATAAAAATATTATTAATGTGAGTACATGTTGTTTCATTGATTGTCAAGTCGCTAGTACCACAACCATCACATTCACCACTATCAACATTCCCCCCATCATGTGTCCCCGACTACAGGGCAAGTCCGGTCCTTGGCCACCCTCCTCTTGCTCTTGGGATACCACTTTCCACCCCAAGGGTTATTCCATCCCTCATACAACCCATGGAGGTTTATCGCCACCCACCCCCATTATCTTTTCCATCCTATTCATCCACAGTTCCCACACCAACATTCCACCCACCAATCGTCCCTATTGTAACCCAAATCATTTCATCCATTTTGGTTGCACCACTTCGCTCTCATGAATCCCCATATCCATCATCTGATGTGGATATTGTAGTCAATGCGAAAACAAATGTTTTCTCGAAGCGGTTTGTATAGTCAAGTGATCCACATTCTAGAAAATCTCCATCGTTGCCTTAGTTATTCACAATGAGATCATTCATTGATAAATTTTCTATGAATCATGAACGGAATTAATTTTATGCATTTTTGTTTAAATTTCATGCTTTGATTCTTATAACTATTGTTGTGTCTATTTCATCACTTGGGTGAGAAAAACAAGGGAACTTACAAGTCTAGTTGGGCCTACTAGACAAGACAGAGGTTAGTGTATGAATTAAACAATTCAAGCACATGAAATAAACAAACAACTAAGGAAATAAAAATACAATGCATAAGAAACTTTGAACCAAAATCAATCAACCAAATGGCCAATGATCATGCCACCAATGGATAACTATATTAGTTGGCAAACATCGTAGAGAAAGGAGGACTTATGGTTCCCTTCTTCCTCCTTGGGAGGGCTCTTGAGTCCCCTATTTGAGAGCTCTTCATACAATGATAAACTAGAAATAAAATGGTGAAGAAATCCAAGCCTATTCCCTCAAGAGGTGAGGAGAATAGCTTATTGGAATGTTGCTAGAATGCTCCAAGAAGAAAAGAGGTTTCTTGAAGGAGGATTGAGGAAGCATAAAAATACTATGAGATTATTAAATTCTTAGTGCACCCATGGCCTCCATTTATAACATGTCTTTGAGACAATATCCAACTGGTTCTTAGTATGGACAAGCGGCCCTTTAGGGCACCCTTAGGTCTTTGACCAATGCCCCATTTGGATTAAGCTCTGATTTGAGGGTCAACTCAAGTTGGGAGATGGTCCAAAAGTGGGTGAGGGATCGATAAGAACCATAAATGCATCGTTCATAGGAGTGTGTAGATTTTCTTGTACAAAGTCGTGCATATGGTGCATTATGTGTTCTACAGGCTTCTTTGGCCCGCACATTGTGCATGCGCTTCTTTTAGTGTTTCAGTGCATGTCAATTTTTTGACTAGTTGTATAGTTTTTTCCCCTTGGAAATGCACTTTTGGTGTTGCAGGTGAACTAATAGGTGTTTGGAGATGTTTTATTCCTGTAGCCATTTGCATGCAATGTTGCAGATGAAATTTCAGTGATAACAAATGCCCCCTCATGTGTGAGGTTAGGAGAATACATATAGTCGAAATACATCAATGTTTCTTCTACTGAAAGTACCATTGTAAGGAAGAGTGTTGATAAGAACTACAAGAGCGATCCTGTCAGAGGGAGAGGGGAAACCATGAGACCCAAATATGTCTCTAGGGAGAGAAAAAGAAAATTTGTATACAAACGAGGTGGGCATGCCCCATGCTCGTGTCATGTAACTCAAAAATGTAAGACAGTAATTGAAGTTGTATGATGATGTAGATAATTGCAGCACACTCTGGGGTAGTTTGATAATGACAGATGACAATTTTGATGGTGAACATACTCTGAAAAGAGGCAAGGATGCCTGTAAAAAGTGTTTATGACTCATAGGCATTGATGGCCTAACAAATTCAGAGGTCTTCATCTAGTATAAAACAACTGCAATAGTCGCTTAGTAATACCCACCATAACATGAGATTTTGATGAAGTTGAATGTTATGGGAGTCAATGACATCAGAGAGCAATGATGGTTCTCTTTGTGTCGTTCGAGACTCCTCATTGTAAAGGTAATGAGAGTCAAGATATTGTCGCCCTTCTGGAAACTGTGCTGATGTCGACAAAAAGGGAGACGTGACTCCAAGAAGCAAATGGCTTCATGAAATCCACTAGATAAGATTAGGAATTGGTAGGGAACATGAACAAAGTCGGGATGTGGTGAGACTCGACACTACCCTTGGTTGGGGGTATATTTTAAGGATGATTGGCAGCAATCGTGAAACTATATCTAGCATTAGGGGGATGACTAGACATGAGGTTAAATTGTGCCAGAGGTGTGACAAAGTGGAATGATGTCACAGACCCCCTGCCCTTGGGCCAGAGTCCGCTACAGGATCGTTTTGAATTCATCCAATGAGACAAAATATCTCTTCAAGCTCTTACTCAGAAACCCTTAACAAATTCAATCCACAGGTCCTTCCTTGAAAACCCCACCTACACAAACATGCATCAGGTGCGAGCTTTTCCTTCCCACGGTCACCGAATATGACCTTTGGTCTTTTCCTGAAAAGTAATTTCAGGTTTCGGGACTTCATAAGTCCTGATGTCGAGATCCCTTGACTCTTCGATCTCCCGATCTCCGAAATGATGAAATGTTGAAATGGAACTCAACGATGATTAGCTCCCTAGGCCATATCTTTGGTCCATGTGACCACTCCTTCACATGACCACAGTATTTTTTTGGAACTTTCGAATCCGTGAGCCCCGACTCTTGGTCTTTCGAATTCTCAAAATGTCAAATCCCGGTATCCTAAAATGTCAATCCTCTACTTCCTCCTCCAAGGATTACTTTCCCCGGCTCTTCGCATTCACAATTTCAAAGTTTCAATTGTTGAAGTGTCTGACCCCTTGTCCTTGGAACTCCCGAAGTTCTGAACTCCAAAATGACTGGCAAGTACACCAGCTCTTCATGTCTCGTGATATTCCTCTGTAGCTTTCGGGTTTTGGCGTTTTGGGCTTTCCTGATGCAAGATTGTTGGTCCTTTCTCCTTGGACTTTTCGATACCCAAAATACTGATGTCCCCTCTATTCCTTCAGTGTTTCAGAGTTTCACGCTTCAGGATTTTTCAACCCCCGGCGCAACAATTATTTGTCCTCTCGTACTTCTAGTATCCGAAATACCAAAGTACCAAAATCTCGAAACTCCGGTCCTCCTTCTCCTGAGAAACATCAACAGCTCAAAGCCTCCCCTGATCCAACGGCTTAGATCCATTTGGGATTCTATGGGTCAAGAATTCTGAACTCTTACCCCTTCATCTTCCGGTAGCCGAAATACCGAAATCACCTTCCTTTCGGGGATTTCCTTGAAACCTCAACTATTGTTCCCTTTCGGGACTTCGGGATTCGTGATTTCATGAATCCTCCACGACCAACACTCTTGGTCCTCAATTCCCCGGTATCCAAAACCCCGATATGCCAAAATATCCAAAATCTCGATGGGCTTCCAGATGTCCACCACGTGTCCTCCTACAAATGGACAGCCACGATCCTTTCACTATTTCATGAATTTCACTATGGAGTGCCCCGATCTCTCGTCATCTAGATTCCCGAAATGTCGAAATCTGACGGCTCCTCTCCTTTGCTTATGAGGATTAAAACTCGAGTAACTCCTCCTGGATCCGATGGCTATCGGCTATCCATGCAAGATATGATGGCCCATATCTATTCTTCCTATGCGCTCTCCCTGTTGCTACCTAGACGTGAAAATTCAACGCTCCTGATCTTTTCCTCAATCTAATCCGACAACAGCTATGCTCTCCCTTGTGAGCCATTATTTCTTCCCAATCCTTGGAAGAATTTAACTTGTCAAAGGCCTTGGCCTTTGTCCCTGCTACGAAGACTATACTCACATCTTTTGTCTATGTCTTTGAAAATGCTTTCCCTCCTAAGCTTAGGGACTGTGAAACCTTGAAGGGTTTCCCTGAGTTTTGCGCTCCTTGCAGCTATTGCTCTGTGCACAAAAGCACTTTTCCTCCTGATCTTTCTTCACTCCTCTGAAACCTCAAAGGTTTCTCATCCTCTGCAACCTCTCGGCTATGGTCTGTGTATAAAAGCACTCTCCCTCCTTAGCTTTATTCTCTTTGAATCCTCGAAGGATTCTTCAGCCTCTGTGCTCCTTGCAGGTCTCTATCCCTCCTGGACTTTTCTTGCTCTAAACCCGTGAAAGGATTCCCGACTCCTACACTCTTTGCAGAGTCTCTGCACGCATGAAGGTGTTATCTGTCCTGAGCTTGTTTGTTTCTCAGACCTCTAAGGGACTTCACCCTTTTTCCTTCTCCCTCAGATGGAGAATCTGATGTCCTCTTGGAAATCTCTTACTCAAGCAACTCCTTATTGAGCCTGCAGGGTGTTCAGCAACCCTGTGAAGATCCTCTCCTGGACTCTCCTTTGTTCCAGAACTCAAAAGAGTTCTTTCTTGTGCTCTATCTACACATCTAATCAATTTCCTCCTGGCAGAGTTCCTCCATAATCCTGAGTGATTCTGATTTATCCTTGAACTCACAATGGAGTTCTTCCTCCTCAATGCAACCTGTGCATCTTCTCGATGCCCACCTAGCAAAGCTCTTCAAAACTCCTCAGAGATTATGTCTTCTTCTATTCCTTTCCTCTGCACAGTCCTGTCTCCAAGGTGTTCAACAACCTTGAGATATTTTCCTGAGTTTAAGAATTTAGTTGGTGCACCCTCCTCGCGCGTCTTTGTCCAAATTCCATAGAATTGGAAATGCACTCTATGCACTGGATTTCAGAACCCTCAATGTTCTATCATGCCATCTTGGCATGAGACCACAAAGAACCCCAAACCTAAAATCAAATAACTCACAGATAGCAGAACCTATATGTCCCTGCAAATACACACCAACACACATTCATAGCATATAAAGAACACATCAAAGAATTCACACAACACAGAATGACATACAAGAAAAAAAATGTTGTTTGTATTAATGTAAAATGCCTCATTTACAAAGTGTTATTCAGCTCAAACTTTGACAGAGTCTAAGATCCTTCTCTCCTCCCTATTTATTCATCCCTAAAATAAGATCCCAAAAAAGATCTTTACATGAGGGGGATCTTCGATCTCTTCCCTCCATCTCACCTACCCTATTCAATTACATTAACTCTACAATTGAAAGGGTTGTCCAGTCCAGATTAGAGATAGATCTCAGCCTGACAACCATTAAAGGCTATCTACATGTAAAGTCTGTGTATAGGCATGGCTTTTTGGCTCTAACAGCCTTACAAACATTAAATGTGCTTGATTCAAATTCAAAATTTGAATATGAGAGGGTCGCACCTCTCTTCCTCATTGAATGTGCGCTGAGTGGGCTGGCTGGATGGCGCATGGCTAGCTTGGGAGCGATGCTCCTGCATCATACTCCTCTTCTATGAAAATTCATGAGCTCCTTCTCATGAGCTCTCCACCCTGGTTGTTGAAATCCTCCTGGATCCCAAACAACTCTTTGGAGTTGTCTCCCTACTCCATCTCTCTGCTATTGTTGTTGTTGTTGCCTTTTTGTTGTTGTTGTTTCCCTTCTACTCAACTTCTCATCACTAGCAGTCTCTTGTGTTGACTTCAACATCAACCTCATGATCTGTTCGATCACTTCGTTCAGTTGTTTTCCTAGTTGGCTATGTTCATGCAGCCTCCTCTACTGTAATTTATTTCTGCAAATGGGAAGATCACCATGATCTCCCATGATATCCTCTTCATTCTCTATGGCACTAAGTTTCCACTCTGTTGCATTCTTCTCTGCAGGCTTCTCTTGACTGACTTGTTGTTCAGCCTCTTCATCTGACAGTGTTGCTACTGCCATCTCTCTTGCTTGTATGCCTCCAACTTCTTCCAGTTGCTCCTCAGCCTGGAAATCTCCTCCATCAGTTTCCAACCTCATCTATTGAATGTGCATGCTCTACACCTCTACCCTTCTCTCCAAGGTTTCAATCTTCTCCCACAGATCAGCAAAGCTAATGTTGTCTGCCTCTTCTTCTTCTACTTCTGCAAGCTTCAATGTTGTAGTCTTTTCAGCTTCCTGGTTGAAAGTATTGAGCCATTCTTGGGAATGTTCATCTTCTTCCTCTACTTGGGCAGCCACCTGTGTTTGATCCATCTCTCTGACAATCAATGTTGGTTGTCCCTCTGTCGTTGTTGCATCAGCAACACAGACCTTTTCCTCTCCTAGGCGATGTGGCAGGAATATCCCAATTCCCCCAATCATCAGAAGATTTCTCTGATCTTCCTTTTCTGTCAGCTATCCTTGTTGGTATGAACTCAGCTCCAAGCTCATCTACTTTCCCTTTCCCTCTTGGCAATATGGGATTTCTCTGCTTCCCTCTTAGCATTCTATGAGATCCTCGGATCTCATCTCATTTCCCTCTTGGAAATTGGAAGTTTTTGTTCTGCCCTCTTGGCAGTCTCTAAGATCTTCCAGTGATCTCATCTCATCCTCAGCATCATTGAGATTTCTGCCAACCTCGGGTTCACATACTTGAACCTTTTCCTCCTCTGGTCCATTGAGGTTTTCAGCATGCCTCAACCATCCCTTTAATAGTCTCTGTTGTCTTCTGACCACCAATTCCCCAACTCGCCATTTTACATTCGTCTTCATGGGCCATTCATACACCCATCTCAACTTTGTATCCTATTGCACCCGCAGTGCAAGCTCATCCATCCTTGTCGTGATCTCGGCAAGTTCTTTATCCCTTGCAGCGTTCTCCTGTTGTTGGTAGTTCCTCTTCCCACCGCGTGCATGACCTTTAGTAGCCATTCTGCCTGATGTCTATCTGCCCTCCTGACAGATCTGTTGTCACTCAGCAACCCTAAGTACTTCCAGCCTCTCTTTACAGTCGACCTGACTACCTTTTGACTGTTGTGCACCTACAATAATCTCCACAAAGTCTCGATGCTCTTTCTCCTTCTGCATGTCTCTGCAAGCTACCTTTGATACCAAACGGATGTGTACCAGAGTATTCTCTTTCTATTCTCACTTCCTTTTCCTACAATATACAAACAGAGTCAAGCTTTGATACCACTTGATGTCGCAGACCCCCTTCCCTCGGGCCAGAGTCTGCTACAGGATCGTCCTGAATTCATCCAATGAGTCAAAATAGCTCTTCGTGCTCTTACTTAGAAACCCTTAACAAATTTGATCTACAGGTACTTCCTTGAAAACCCCACCTGCACAAACATGCATCAGGTGCAAGATTTTCCTTCCCGCAGTCACCAAATATGACCTTCGGTCTTTTATTGAAAAGTAATTTCAGGTTTCAGGACTTTGCAAGTCTTGATGTCGAGAGCCCTTGACTCTTCAATCTCCTGATATTTGAAATGCCGAAATGTCGAAATGGCACTCAACGATGATTAGCCCCCTAGACCATATCTTTGGTCCATGTGACCACTCCTTCACATGACCACAGTCTTTTTTCGAAACTTTCAACTCCATGAGCCCCGACTCTTGGTCTTCATAATTCCTGAAATGTCGAATCCCAGTATCCCAAAATCCTGATCCCCATCTTCCTTCTCCAAGGATTACTTTCCTCAGCTCTTCGCATTCACGATTTCGGAGTTTCAATTGCCAAAGTGCCTGACCCCTTGTCCTCAAAACTCCTGAAGTTTCGAACTCCGAAATGACTGGCGAGTACACCAGCACTTCGGGTCTCGTTCTATTCCTCTGTAGCTTTTAGGTTTTGGCATTCCAGGCTTTCCCGATGCAAGACTGTTGGTCCTATCTCCTTGGACTTTCCGATACCCGAAATACCGACGTCCCCTCTATTCCTTCAGTGTTTCAGAGTTTCGTGCTTCGGGATTTCGCGACCCCTGACGCAACAATTCCTTGTCCTCTCGTACTTCCGGTATCCGAAATACCGAAGTACCAAAATCCCAAAACTCTAGTCCTCCTTCTCCTGAGAAAGATCAATAGATCAAATCCTCCCTTGATCTAATGGCTCAGATCCTTTTTGGATTCTATGGGTCAAGAATTCCAAACTCTTACCCCTTCATCTTCCGGTAGCCGAAATACCGAAATCACCTTCCTTTCAGGGATTTCCCTGAAACCTCAACGGCATGTTCCCTTTCAGGACTTCGGGATTCGTGATTTTGTGAATCCTCTACGACCAATACTCTTGGTCCTCAATTCCCCGATATCTGAAACCCCGATATGCCAAAATATCCAAAATATCGATGGGCTTTCGAATGTCTACCACATGTCCTCCTACAAACAGACGGCCATGATCCTTTCGTTGTTTCACAACTTTCACTGTGGAGTGCCCAGATCTCTTGTCATCCAGATTCCCGAAATGCTGAAATATGATGGCTCCTCTCCTTTTCATATGAGGATTACACCTCGAGCAACTCCTCCTGGATCCGATGGCTATCGGCTATCCATGCAAGATCTGACGGCCCAGATCTATTCTCCCTATGCGCTCTCCCTACTGCTACCTAGACATGAAGATTCAATGTTCCAGATCTTTTCCTCGGTCTGATCCGACGGTAGCTATGCTCCCCATTGTGAACCTCTATTTCTTCCCGGTCCTTGGAAGAATTTAACTTATCAAATGCCTCGGCCTTTGTCCCTGCTACGAATCCTGTACTCACAGCTTCTGTTTGTGTCTTTGAAAATGATTTCCCTACTGAGTTTAGGGACTGTGAAACCTTGAAGGGTTTCCCTGACTTCTGCGCTCCTTGTAGCTATTGCTCTGTGCACAAAATCACTTTTCCTCCTGAGCTTTCTTCACACCTCTAAAACCTCAAAGGTTTCTCAGCCTCTGCAACCTCTCGGCTATGGCCTGTGTATGAAATAACTCTCCCTCCTGAGCTTTATTCTTTTTGAATCCTCGAAGTATTCTTCAGCCTCTGTGCTCCTTGCAAGTCTCTGTCCCTCCTAGACTTTGCTTGCTCTGAACCCGTGAAAGGATTCTTGAATCCTACACTCTTTGCAGAGTTTATGCATGCATGAAGGTGTTATCTGTCTTGAGCTTGTCTACTGCTCAGACCTCTAAGGAACTTCACCCTTTTTCCTTCTCCCTCAGATGGAGAATCTGATGTCCTCTTGGAAATCTCTTGCTCAAGCAACTCCTTGCTAAGCCTGCAGGGTGTTTAGCAACACTGTGAAGATCCTCTCCTGGACTCTCCTTTTTTCCGGAACTCAAAAGAGTTATTTCTTGTTCTCTATATGCACATCCACTCAATGCCCTCCTAGAAGAGTTCCTCCATAATCCTCAGTGATTATGATTTCTCCTTGAACTCACAATGGAGTTCTTCCTCCTCAATGCAACCTATGCATCTGCTCGATGCCCACCTGGAAAATCTCTTCAGAAATCCTCAAAGATTCTATCCTATTTCGTGCCTTTCCTCTGCATAGTCCTGTCTCCAAGGTGTTCAACAACCTTAAGATCTTTCCCTGAGTTTAAGACTTCAACTAGTGCACCCTCCTGGCACGTCTTTGTCCAAATTCCGCAGAATTGGAAATGCACTTTATGCACTGGCTCTCAGAACCGGTAGTGTTCTGTTACGCCCTCTTGGCATGAGACCACAAAGAACCCCAAACTTGAAATCAAAGAACTCACATATAACAGAACCTATCTTTCCCTGTAAATGCACACCAACACACATTCACAGCATATAAATAACACATCAAAGCATTCACACAACACAGAATGACATACAGGAAAAAACTGTTGTTTGTATTAATGTAAAATTCCTCATTTATAAAGTGTTCTTGAGCTCAGACTTTGACAGAGTCTCGGCTCCTTCTCTCCTCCCTATTCAATCATCCCTAAAACAAGATCCCAAAAATGATCTTTACATGAGGGGGCTCTTCGAGCTCTTCCCTCCATCTCACCTGCCCTATTCAATTACATTAACTCTACAATTGAAAGGGTTGTCTAGTCCAAATCAGTGCTAGATCTCATCCTAACAACCATTAAAGGCTATCTACATCTAAAGCCTACATATAGGCATGACCTTTTGGCTCTAACAGCCTTACAAACATTAAATGTGCTTGATTCAAATTCAAAATTTGAATATGAGAGGGTTGCGCCTCTCTTCCTCATTGAATGTGCACTGAGTGGGCTAGTTGGCTGGTGCATGGTTGGCTTGGGAGCGATGCTCCTGCATCATACTCCTCTGCTACGAAAAATCATGAGCTCCTGCTCATAATCTCTCCACCCTAGTTGTTGAAATCCTCCTAGATGCCAAACAACTCTTTGGAGTTGTCTCCCTGCTCCATCTCTCTACTGCTGTTGTTTTTGTTGCCTTCCTGCTGCTGCTATTTCCCTTCTGCTCAACTTCTCATTGTTGGTAGTCTCTTGTGATGAGTTCAACATCAGTCTCCTAATATGTTCGATGACTTTGTCCTGGCTAGCTCTATTCATGCAGCCTCCTCTGCTGTAATTTTTTTCTGCAGATGGGTAGATCACCATGATCTCCCATGCTATCCTCTTCATCCTCTATGGCACTAAGTGTCCACTCTATTGTAGTCTTCTATGTAGTGTTCTCTTGACTGACCTATTGTTTAGCCTCTTCATCTGACAGTGTTGCTACTGCCATCTCTCTTGTTGGTATGCCTCCAGCTTCTTCTAGTTTCTCTTCAGCCTGGAAATCTCCTCCATCAGTTTCCAACCTCATCTATTGGATGTGTGTGCTCTGCACCTCTACCCTTCTCTCCAGGGTTTCAATCTGCTCCCACATATTAGCAAATCTCATGCTATCTTCCTCTTCTTCTTCTACTTCTGCAACCTCCAATGTTGCAGTATTTTCAGCTTCCTAGTTAAAAGTATTGAGCCATTCCTTGGAATGCTCATCTTCTTCCCCTACTTGGGCAGCCACATGTGTCTGATATATCTCTCTAATAGTCAATGTTGGTTGTCCTTCTGGCATTGTTGCATCAGCAACACAGACCTTTTCCTCTCCTGGGCGATGTGGCAGGAATATCCCAATTCCCCCAATCATCAGAAGATTTCTCTTATCTTCCTTCTCTGTCAGCTGTCCTTGTTGGTATGAACTCATCTCTAAGCTCATCTACTCTCCCTTGTCCTCTTGGTGATATGGGATTTCTCTGCTACCCTATTAGCAGTCTATGAGATCCTTGGATCTCATCTCATTTCCCTCTTGGCAATTGGCAGTTTCTGTTCTGCCCTCTTGGCAGTCTCTGAGATCTTCCAGTGATATCATCTCATCCTCAGCATCATTGAGATTTCTCCCAGCCTCGGGTTCACATACTTGAACCTTTTCCTCCTCTGGTCCATTGAGGTTTTCAGCATGCCTCAACCATCCCTTTAATAGTCTCTACTATCTTCTGACCACCAATTCCCTAACTCGCCATTTTACCTTCATCTTCAGGGTCCATTCATACACCCATCTCAACTTTGTATCCTATTACACCCGTAGTGAAAGCTCATCCATCCTTGCCCTGATCTCGGTAAGCTCTTTATCCCTTGCAGTGTTCTCCTGCTGGTGGTGATTCTTCTTAACCCCGCGTGCATGATCTTCAGTATCCATTCTGCCTACTGTCTATCTGCCTTCCTGACAGATCTGTTGTCACTCAACAACCCTGAGTACTTCCATCATCTCTTTACAGTCGACCTGACTGCCTTTTGACTACTGCACACCTACAACAATCTCCATAGAGTCTCAGTGCTTTGTCTCCTTCTGCTTGTCTCTGCAAGCTACCTCTGATACCAAACTAATGTGTACCAGAGTATTCTCTTTCTCTTCTCTCCTCCTCTACCTACAATATACAAACAAAGTCAAGCTCTGATACCACTTGATGTCGCAGACCCCCTGCCCTCGGGCCAAAGTCTGCTATAGGATTGTTATGAATTCATACAATGAGTCGAAATAGGTCTTTGGGATCTTACTCAGAAAACCTTAACAAATTTGATCCACGGGTCCTTCCTTGAAAACCCCACCTACAGAAAAATGCATAAGGTGTGAGCTTTTCCTTCCCACGATCACCGAATATGACCTTCGGTCTTTTCCCGAAAAGTAATTTCAGGTTTCGAGACTTCACAAGTCCTGATGTCGAGAGCCCTTGACTCTTCAATCTCCCAGTATCTGAAATGTAGAAATGTCGAAATGGCACTCAACGACAATAAGTCCCTTGGGCCATATCATTGGTCCATGTGACCACTCCTTCACATGACCGCAGTCTTTTTTCGAAACTTTCGACTCTGTGAGCCTCGACTCTTTGTCTTTGAAATTCCTGAAATGCCAAATCCCGGTATCCTGAAATGTCGATCCCCGACTTCCTCCCCCAAGGATTACTTTCCTTGGCTCTTCACATTCATGATTTCAGAGTTTCAATTGTCGAAGTGCCTGACCCCTTGTCCTTGGAACTCCTGAAGTTTCGAACTCTGAAATGACTGGCAGGTACACCAGCTCTTCGCGTCCCCTGCTATTCCTTTGTAGCTTTCGGGTTTTCGTGTTTCGGGATTTCCCGATGCAAGACTGTTGGTCCTTGCTCCTTGGACTTTTTGATACCTGAAATACTGATGTCCCCTCTATTCCTTCAGTGTTTTGGAGTTTCTCACTTTGAGATTTCGCGACCCCCGACACAACAATTCCTTGTCCTCTCATACTTCCGGTATCTGAAATACCAAAGTACCGCAATCCTGAATCTCCAGTCCTCCTTCTCCTAAGAAAGATCAACGGCTCAAAGCCTCCCTTGATCCAACGGCTTAGATCCTTTCGGGATTCTATGGGTCAAGAATTCTGAATTCTTACCCCTTCAGATTCCTGAAATGCTGAAATCTGATGGCTCCTCTCCTTTGCATATGAGGATTACACCTCAAGCAACTTCTTCTGGATCTAATGGACCAGATCTATTCTTCCTATGCACTCTCCCTGCTGCTACATGGACATGAAGATTCAACGGTCCAGATCTTTTCCTTGGTCTGATCCGACGGCAACTATGCTCTCCCTTGTGAGCCTCTGTTTCTTCTCGATCCTTGGAAGAATTTAACTTATCAAAGGCCTCGACCTTTGTCCCTGCTACGAAGCCTATACTCACAACTTTTGTCTACATCTTTTAAAACACTTTCCCTCCTAAGCTTAGGGACTGTGAAACCTTGAATGTTTTCCCCAACTTCTGTGCTCCTTGCAGCTATTGCTCTGTGCACAAAAGCACTTTTCCTCCTGAGCTTTCTTCACTCCTCTAAAACCTCAAAGTTTTCTCAGCCTCTGCAACCTCTTGGCTATGGCCTGTGTATGAAAGCACTCTCCCTCCTTAGCTTTATTCTCTTTGAATCCTCGAAGGATTCTTCGTCCTATGTGCTCCTTGCAGGTCTATGTCCCTCCTGGACTTTGCTTTCTCTGAACCCGTGAAAGGATTCCTAACTCCTACACTCTTTGCAGAGTCTCTACACACATGAAGGTGTTATCTGTCCTGAGCTTGTATGCTGCTAAGACCTCTAAGGGACTTCACCCTTTTCCTTCTCCCTCAGATGGAGAATCTAATTTCCTCTTGGAAATCTCTTGCTCAAGTAACTCCTTGCTGAGCCTGCAGGGTGTTCAGCAACTCTGTGAAGATCCTCTCTTGGACTCTCCTTTGTTCCAGAACTCAAAAGAGTTATTTTCTGTGCTCTATCTGAACATCCAATCAATTCCCTCCTGGCAGAGTTCCTCTAGAATCCTTAGTGATTCTAATTTCTCCTTGAACTTACAATGGAGTTCTTCCTCCTTAATGCAACCTATGCATCTGCTCGATGCCCACCTGGTAGATCTCTTCAAAACTCCTCAGAGATTATGTCTTCTTCCATGCCTTTCCTCTGCACAGTCCTGTCTCCAAGGTGTTTAGCAACCTTGAGATCTTTCCCTGAGTTTAAGACTTCAGTTGGTGCACCCTCCTAGCGCGTCTTTGTCCAAATTCCACGGAATTGAAAATGCACTCTATGCATTAGCTCTCAGAACCCGCAATGTTTTGTCACGCCTTCTTGGCATGAGACCACAAAGAACCCCAAACCTAAAATCAAAGAAATCATAGATAGCAGAACCTATCTATCCCTACAAACGCATACCAACACACATTCACAGCATATAAAGAACATATCAAAGCATTCACACAACACAGAATGACATACAGGAAAAAAATGTTGTTTGTATTAATGTAAAATGCCTCATTTACAAAGTGTTCTTGAGCTCAGACTTTAACAGAGTCTCGGATCCTTCTCTCCTCCCTATTCAATCATCCCTAAAACAGGATCCCAAAAAATATCTTTACATGAGGGGGCTCTTCAATCTCTTCCCTCCATCTCACATACCTTATTCAATTACATTAACTCTACAATTGAAAGGGTTGTCTAGTCCAGATCGAAGCTAGATCTCAGCCTGACAACTATTAAAGGCTATCTACATCTAAATATTGCATATAGGCACGGCCTTTTGGCTCTAACATCCTTAAAAACATTAAATGTGCTTGATTCAAATTCAAAATTTGAATATGAGTGGGTTGTGCCTCTCTTCCTCATTGAATGCGCGCTGAGTGGGTTGGATGGTTGGTGCATGGCTGGCTTGGGAAGGATGCTCCTACATCATGGACAAACTCGGAGATCAGGGGTACATGGACTATAGGATACTCTAGGTTTACGGACATTGTCAATATGAGTAGAGGGTAGTGAATGCCCCAACCAAGGGTGACATGGGTTACTTTACCAGAAAAAAGAAGGTCATCAAGGGTGACAACAAAAAGCTAAGTAAATGCTAGAAACAAAGGATTTTTACAATTACCAAATGAATAAAGAATAATTTGGGATGAGTGTACAGACATAGAAACAGGTGCCCTAGTGCAAGATGGCTTGGCCTATGAGAGCGCAAGTTGTGTGGAGAACTGGTGGAGGGTGGGGGGCCCATGGGTGGGTTTATGTATGAGGTAAATGAAAATGGAGGGAAATTTGTAGATGGGCAAACTGATTGTGGATGAAATGGAAGGTTAATGATACTGCGAAGGCACAGTCAAAATAAAACCATGAGGAGATAACCGAGGATTCCATTGGGAAAGTTAGAAAAATGATGAGAAGGAGTATGTGGTTGATTCTTGGAAATGCGTAAGACGATCAGGACTCCCATCCCTAAGGGGTGAAAGCAGCATGAGTGGAAAAGTGTCAAAGGGGACTATGAATGGGACAACTCATGTGGGGGAGAGTGCTACTGGGTGACAGTACTAAAATGTAGTGGAGGTGATAGTACTGCAAAGCCGGATGTAGGGACCTGAAAGGAAAATGTCAAATGGTGTGACTGGGAGATGCAATCGATATTCAAAGGGAATGATTACATGTCAGTGTCAATTATATACCTGAAGGGGATGTGTTGAGTTGTGGTGACCAAGTACCTGCACACATGAAAACTGAATACCCAACGTGAACAATATCTGAAGATAAAGAATATATAACAATTATTTGATAATTTTGAATATGAGCATGCGTACCTAGATGTGATGTGAGAAAAATGCTCCCCAGGGGTTGAGTTCAGATGGTGACCCAGGGAATGTGATTGTGTAGATGGCAGGACTCTGATTCTGTGGCTGAAGATGGATTGAGAAATAGAGGCTCTGGGCTTTTGTAACTAAGTGTGGAAGTTGGGGAAAAAGGGCCAATATATGGATGGTGGGACCACAATGACACCTCATTTGCACTAACATTATTGGTGATCTGGCGAGAGTGTTGTGAGGTGTTTTGAAAGATTACAGGATCTTGGGGCTACCAATTAGGCGGGTGAAATACCTCTTGTGAGAGTAAAAGTGCTCGATGATGGAGTGTATTCCAAGGGAAATCAAGGGTAGTCAACTCCTCCAAGATGTCTTCGTCACAGTGGAAAATGTGAGAATAAATTGGATCTTGGGAGGTGACAGGGGGAACCGTCAATGGGTAGGTGTTATTATCCTCAAGTGGTGAATATATAGGAGGAATATTGCAACCATGGTGCAATTTCTTGCTTGACATAAACCAAATGTCCAGACATTATGGGTGAGAAACTGTGCTAGGGGGTAATATTTCCTATAGGAAATGAACCAGAGAATTGGAAGGATTTGGGGGAATATCCTCAGACAGTCTATCCATGAACCATGGAGGGGTGGGAAGTGACTCAGGTTTGGGGGAGGTGATGTGCACAGTATATGGAGAAGGGATACGAGGATTCACTTGCATCACATGAGGTGAGGTGGTCGAATGATTTTGAAGAAGGGATACTTGACAACACCTGTATTCAATGATTAAAGGACACCGGTATGTGAAATGAGTAAGTGAGTCACAAAGAGAGCAAGTGCATCTCATCCGTTTGGGGACTGAGGTAGAGACATAATGGATGTTGGTGACATGGGTACCCGAAATTGGTGGTGGAGAGGGCTCTTGCTGGAAGGTTTGGCGTATTGTCGTTAGTATCTGGAGAATCTGAGGTAGAGTTGGGAAATGATGAGTGTAGTGGCCATACCCTAAAAAAATGGCGCAAGCGAATTTGGTTCACAACCCTTTACTTCATGTAGTGGGGGACATTGTGGTAGTACTAGGTGTGCTTGGTGAAGCGGTGAGCCATGTGGTTGCTTGAGGGAGTTGAATCAAATTGCGTAATTCAGGAAGAGATGGGAATATATTAGTGGGGTGTCTTTTTTCACAGAGTGTGCATGGAGGTTGAACTCGGGGAGGAAGTGGAGCGGTGGGCTCTTTCTTCTTCCTCCTACCCCCAACTGTATCCATGCTGCTAGCGATTGGGGGTGAGGGTGGAATGGTCAGAATTAGTACTGGAATATGCATTGAGATTCCCTCTAACTGAGGAGGGAGGGATGGTTGAGGAACCATCGTAGGAGGGTGTAGATACGAGAGCACCATGTTATGAAGGGTAAGCGTTGCAGCTACATAAATTACTTGTACTCATAGTGGGGGTTAGAAGAAATGGATTTGGGTGATGGCTTGGGGGATTGTCTTCCAAACTGGGATTTTACCCTGTGGGAGAGGGAAATTGGGGATAAGTGGTGTGGTAGGGTTTTCAGGTAATCCATGAGGTAGACTTTCTACATATAGTGGGACATTGAGGGGGGGAGAGGCCTCAGTGGGAGGTATGGTGTCTTCGGTTTCAGTACCATTAGAAGATATGACACACACTTGTGTTGAGGGGTGTATGAGTGGTGGTGCTCCATGGTATGCCCCCAGCAAAGATGGGTCTTTGAAAATTTTGTGGGCCATATCCATGAATGGATATGCATCAAAACTAGTGCAGACAAGAGATAGGATGTTATCAATGTTGGAGGAGTGGTTAGGCTCATAATGTGAAACTTGGTCGATGGTGATGATTTTCCCATTGTGTGGGGACATCATCGTTCGAAACACATAAGAGGTCATTTCTTTCATAGCGTGCATATAGCTACGTCCAAACAAGATGTTATAATTGAGAAGGGCATCGATAACCTCAGTGTAGATAAGGATGGTCTTGCCCCTGAGTTCGACTGGGACATTTTGAAAGAGCCCTTCAGGGGAAGATGGTTGACCATCATAAGATCTCAAAGTAATGGTGGATGGTACCAGCTCTGGGGAGCCAAGTTTCTACCATACAATCTTGGACATTATGCATGTGGATACACCTTCATCAATGATACATCGATGAACCATGATGTTATGAATCTTGACTGGTATATGGAAAGCTACCAAAGCAGGGAGATGAGTTTCCCCACAATATAGCTCAAATGTGATGAGTCTAGTATCAGCTGGGTCGACTACCTCCAAGGCGGAAAGCAAGGATTTCTATTGAGTTGCAGGGGACTGCGCCAAGTCATCGACCAGACTGTAATTATGTGATGCCCTAGCCTGAGGGTTGTTGACATTCCGTCGTAATGGGATGCGAGGGATACAAATGGTGGGTTCAATGTTAGGTCATGGAATCATCAAGGTTTGTCTGGATATAGCTGGATTTTCTTCCAAAGTGGTGGGAGTAGATTCAGGCGGCGTGATGTATTGACGACTGGGCGTTTGTAGAAGAATTTTTTCTTTGCTTGTGAGGAGGATATTGTGATCCGTCAGATTTCCAGGGTTTTGATATTGTCACATTTATGGTGGGGCAAGATGTATCTCTTGTTGGGTTTTCATCATACCTTGGTGTGGAATAGGGTTTTACAACACAGTCGGGGTGGTTGCTGCAAATATTGTTGTGGAGCCTGTTGGGGGGCAATCGGCGCTGGGGGACGTGGCATGTTCATGGAGTCTTTCATTCATTTGAATTTGGTGATTTGGGGGAAATGGTGAGTGTAATGGCCATGCTCACCACAAAGAGCGCAAGGGAAGTTCGTTTGGAGGTTTTTATTGTTTTTCCTCCCTTGGTGTTTGTTGTTATTGTCCCCTTGGGGGTTCTGGTTACCCTGGTTCTGGTTGCCCCCAACAGGTTGGTTTTTTGGGGGGTTATTTCCCCCGGGTCTTGGGTTATTATTGTTTCGGTTTTTTCCTTTATTTTTGGCATTATTCGACTGATGGGTCGGATTTGTCGTATTTAGTTGTTCAAAATTTTGAAATTGTTGAATGGGAGAGGGCTAAACAATGTTAACTCCAGGATGTGGTTGTCCTTGTGGAGGAGAAATTGGTTGTGGAGGACAAGGAAATGGAAAATATAGATTATTTTGTGGCAATGATCTGTAGGGTGCATAGGAAGGCGTAGTGATTTCACTAGTGCCCAAGCTATAAGATGAGGTAGAGGGGGTACCTAAACTTGGTCGAGATTTCAGGTGCTTCATGGGTCTTGGCAAGGGTCCAATCATGGGTGGAGGAAGGGGAACAAGGTATGGTTGTTGATAAGGGGGAGGAGGGTAATAGGGTAGTCCTTCGTATATCGATGGATATTTGGGTGTAACATACATGGGTGGTGGTTGGATGTACGGGTTGTGGTGTGTTGTGGTACCAATCAGTCCATTTTCCGCATGATACATCCCAGTTTTGTCCTGGCTGAATGGTATGGGTCTCGATGTGTCAAGTATTACTGCATATAAGTAGCCCGATTGAGCATAAATGAGGTCATATTGTTGAGCCTTGTTGATGGTTTCTTCTTTGGTTTGGGGGAAGGTGGATGCCACATCTTTGGCAAGGATAGAGACGAATGATTTGAGAAACCAATCGAGACATTGTTCTTTGGTGGTTTTTGCTATCAATAAGCTATGTCAATGATGCCATTCGTGAATGTGGTCAGCGATATGTGTAGTCGAGGTTTTTTTGCACTCTAAGAGCATTTCTAAACCAGTATCGTGACGAACTGGTAGTTGGAAGAAGGCCAAGAATGTTTTGGCCAAGGATTCAAAAGTCACATGGGACCCCGATTTTTCATCAACATACCATTTGGTTGATGGACCAGTGAGTGTGCGCTGAAATAACCTTTAGCGGACGGAGTCATCCATGATGTTGTTTGAAGAGCACCATAAGTGGAAGGTCATGACATGGTTGGCAGGATCCTCCCCCGATTTACCTTCAAATTTGAGAATGTCTTAAGGTAGTTTGGTAGGCATGTTGGGTCATGCAATATAGGGTCATTCGTGAGTTTACTCAAATAAGGAATGTTGAGGGACGCCAAATATGGCATGGGGGGTGGTGGTGGAGGATTAGTTCCATCCATGGTGTGAGTAGGTAGTGGACTTGACCCTTGAGGGGGGTTTGGTAGAGTTGCACTTCTCCCTTAAGAAGAAGTTTGACCTCCACCTCCTTGTGAAGGAGAGATAGTGGATGGATGACCTTGGGAAGTGGACCCAAGTAAGGTGGAACCTATCAAAGATGATCCCAAAATAGTGGCACTTGTAAGTTTTAAACCTGTGAAGTAAAGGAATGCATATAGATTCTTAAGAAAAATAGAAATTAATCAATGGCTCATACACATAGTACACAGAGATTTATGCTAGAAACCCTTAACCGGGAGAAAACCAGCCTCACTTGGTGCCGCACCTTTCAACTCTTTTATTGTATTAATTTCACCATTCACCATACAATATATACAATTTTGTAGGTATTCTGTAGCTACCAAAACCCTAATCCCTTAATCTGGGATTAATTTAGAAAACTGTTAAAAATAGCAAAAATCGCTAAAATAGCAAAAATCGCCAAAAACAAAATCGGGGCACTACCCCGAACCCCGTCGACTCTACGCGTAACTTAGGGGGGCATACCTATCCCCCCTAGGAAAGTGCCTGGCGCACACAACACAAAGGGCTAAGGAAGTTGGGATCTTCAAATGTAGTTTTCGAATCTGACATGCTCACACACACACACACACATGCAAAGAATATAACACATACCCAACATTCTCCCACTTGTTGTTTTCTTTGCATCTAGGGGTCCATAGGATTATATAGTCAACAATCCAGGGCATCAATATCCATTGTTACTATACACCAGGAGAACTTTTCTGTGCTCACGGACTTTGTCAATGAATCTTCAACATTCTTCAAAGTGTCAACCTTTAACAACAACACCTTCTTTTCTTCAACCATGTCTCTCATAAAGTGATATTGAACATCAATATGCTTTGTCTTCGAATGATAAGTTGGGTTATTTTCTAGGAATATTGCACTCTAACTGTCACATACTAATCTCATTTCTTGTTGTACCAACCCAATACCTGAACACAATCTCCATAACCATACTACTTCCTTGCTTTCATGAGTGGTTTCCATGTATTCAGCTTCTGTAGTTGAGAGTGCCACTATAGTCTATATTTTTCTCATCCAATTGATTTCTCCTCTAAATAGGTTAAATATATACCCACTTGTAGATCTTCTACGATCCATATCTCTAGCCCAGTCTACATCAACAAAGCGATGTATGTCCACCACTCTCTCCAATCTTGTTCTTCCTTGCTAGCACAGTCCATAATTGGTAGTGACATGAAGATACCTGGAGACCCTCTTTATTGTTGTCCAATGCTCCTTCTCTGGTTTTGACATATACCTGCTCAAAAATCCCACTACATGTGCAATGTTTGGTCTAGTACAGACCATTGCATACATCAATCTTCCAACTGCATTAGCATATGGAACATGGGACATGTCCTCTTCTTCTTCATGTGTCTTGGGACACTGATCTGCAGATAACTTTACACCTATAGTAATGGGAACCTTGATTGGTTTACTTCCATGCATATTAAACCTCTGCAATATCGTCTCAACATATTTTCTCTTATTCAACCAGATTTTCTTGTTTGCACGATCTCTTTTAATCTCCATTCCCAAAATGAAGTTAGCAGCACCGAGATCCTTCATGTCAAATTTGGAGGATAGTTGTGATTTCACCTCCTAGATAACATCCATGTTATTTCCTACCAGCAACATGTCATCAACATACAAAACTACATATATGAAGTGATTACCAACCTGCTTGGAATATACATAGTGATTAGACCTGCTTCTCACAAATCCCAATCTAAGGATGTATGTGTCAAACTTTTTACACCACATCCTAGGTGATTACTTCAGACCATATAGTGACTTCTTTAGCTTATAGACTAGCTCTTTCTTTCCCTTCACTACAAAGCCTTCTGGCTGCTTCATGTAGATTTCTTCTTCTAGATCCCCATGTAGGAATGTTGTCTTCACATCCATCTGTTCCACTTCAAGATCAAAAGCAGCAGCAATAGATAAAAGAAATCTAATATACGTTAGCTTGGCAACAGGAGAAAAAATCTCACCAAAGTTAATTCCCTCTACCTGGGAATAACCTTTTTCTACTAATCGAGCTTTGTATTTGTCCACCTTTCCTTCTACATTAAGATTCTTCTTAAGCAACCATTTTCTACCAATATATTTTCTTCCATATGGCAACTCAACTATATCCCATGCCTCATTCTTATCCAAGGCATCCATTTCTTAAACCATGGCCTTCTTCCATAGTTTACTATTTTTTGAATTCACTGCTTCCCTGACAATTCTGGTATCATCATCAATAATAGATAAAGAAAAATTATAACAAAAATAGGTGGACTATACCTTTATGGTTTCCTTCTTTCCCTCACTGATCTCCTCAATACTAGGGTATGAGGTTCTTATTCTTATGCTTCATCTTCTTCGGATGATTCAGATTTTGCATCACCCAACTCAAACTCTAGTTTCTCAGGTTATTCTTGCCTTGGTATGAATTCTTGTTTGGAAACATATTTTACCTCTCTAAACACAACATCCTGACTGTAAACAATCTTCTTTGTTTTTGGGTTCCAAAGCTTGTAACCTTTCACACCATCTTTATCGCCAATAAAGATACACTTTTCAACTTTTTTTTATCCAGCTTACTCTTATTTTGCTTTGGAACATGTACATAAGCATCACAACCAAACACTCTAAGATGTTCAAGAGAGGGTTTCTTTCCATTCCATACCTCGTGTGGAGTTTTATCATCCAGTGTTGATGAGGGTGATCAATTGACCAGGTAACATGATGTACCCATTGCCTCTGCCCAGAATTATTGTCCTAACTTGACACCACTGAGCATGCTCCTTGATTTTTCCATCGGTGTCATGTTCATCCTTTCTGCAACTCCATTCTGTTCAGGTGTGTATGTAGTAGTATTTTTCCTTGCTATACCACACTTCTTATAGGATTCTTCAAATTCATTTCCGCAGAATTCTCCACCATTTTATGTCCTCAATACCTTTATTTTCTTCTCTATCTGATTTTCTTCCATAGCTTTAAACTCTTTAAATTTATCAAATACCTCAGATTTATTTCTAAGAAAATAAATCCATCTGTTCCTTGAGAAATCATCTATGAATGAAACATAATACACAGATTAACCTAGTGATGGAACAGGCACATGTCCAAACACATCATTGTGTATCAACTCTAAGATCCCCTTTGCTCTTGTAGCACCAGATCGAAATCTTACTCGATTTTGTTTTCCATATATGCAATGTTCACAGAAATCAAAATCCAAAGTGCAATTAGACATACCTTCAACCATACCTTTACCGTGTAGATTTTGAAGGCCCTTTTCTCCAATATTCCCCAGTCTTTGATGACACAACATGGTCTTCTTTCCAGGGACAATATTGATCTTGTCTTCTTTATTTGTCTACTCAAGGACAACAAAACTGTTACACCCATTAGTATAATTGCTTCCCAACAACTTGTACATATTTGCACACCGAAATCCCCTCATCAACACCATTTCTCCTCGTACCATATTGCAAGTGCCCTTTCCCAATACAGTATCCGCTCTTGCATCATCCAACTTGCTTATAGATATTAGGCTGCTGGCTAGTTTTGGAATGTGCAGAACCCTAGAGAGAGTTCTAATCCTTCCATCTTTTAGCAACAACTTAACCCTTCCACGTCCCATGATTTTGGATGTCAAGTCATCTCCTACGAAAACATCACCACCATCGTATTTTTCATATTCACAGAACCACTCCCTGTGAGGAGTCATATGGTATGATGCACCTATTGGTTGTGGAGCCTGGTTATCTTCCTGATTCAGAGGTCCTTTATTTCAGTCGTGTTTATACCCCATGAAGTATTTACACCCCAGAAGTATGTACACTCTTCCACGTGGGGGAGTGAAAAGGGGGGGTACCCCCTCTGCGAGGTCCAGGGGGACTATCCCCCCGGCTGGGGGGTCTGGGGGAAAGAGATCCCCCAGAGGGGGTTTGGGGGCAGCGTCCCTCGATGGGAGTTCGAGGGTGAAGCCCCCGAAGCAAAAATTGCCTTGTAAAAGTATATTGTAATTTCATTGTAAATCTGGATCGTTCATTATAAGGTCGCAGATCTAACGGTAGAGATTATGTTAGGGTTTTTTTCCCTAGAAGGCAACCCTCTTTTATGAGGGAAATGTATTACGACTATGGATGATGGTGAATATTGTATTCTGAGAGAGGACACTATGAGAGAAAGAAGAGGAAGTTACAACGGGTTTTGTTGTAGGTTGTATCCCTTCATTTGCTAGATAATAATAAAGGAAGGACCTGGCAATTTCTCTGGTGGACGTAGCCCACACTGGGTGAACCACGTAAATTTGTGTCTCTCTTGTATTGTGTGTATTCTGTGTTTTGTTTATGCATTTTTTTTATTTTATTGCTCCATGGTCATGTTTTTCTAACAACTGGTATCAGAGCGTAAGGTAACTCGCAGAAAAAGAGGGTTCCTAGTTCGAGTGGGAGCAATGTCAAAAGATAGAAAGTTTAGGGTCGAGAAATTTAACAGCAAAACTACCAATTATGGAAGATGCAGATGGAAGACTATTTATATCAGAAGGATCTATTCCTACCATTGAGTGGAATAGCAAAGAAGACGGCGGCCATGAAGGATGAAGAATGGGATATTCTTGACATAAAGGCTCTAGGAATAATACGGCTGAGCCTGGCAGCGTCAGTGGCTTTCAATATTTTGAAAGAAAAGACAATGAAGGGTTTGATGGATGCGTTGGCCAAATTGTATGAAAAACCCTCAGAGTCAAATAAGGTATTTCTAATGAAGAGATTATTTAATATGAAGATGTCAGAAGGTGGGTCTATTGCAGATCATTTAAATGAATTTAATACGGTTACTAATCAACTAAGTTCTGTAAAAGTGGACTTTGATGATGAGGTTAGGG
>ML790170.1:347202-409845 GCA_009831015.1 Picea engelmannii | reverse complement strand
TGCTCAGTTTCAGTTGGTCTTCAAGAATGAAGATGAAGATGAGAAATTTTCTAGGTCCAAGAAGGTTTAGAGTCCAGCATATACAACAGCGGTGGAGTTGTTGAGATCAGTCTCCAAGTGGGAGATTGTTGGTTGTGGAGCCTAATTATCTTCTTGATTCAGAGGTCTTTGTTTTCAGTTGTGTTTATACCCCATGAAGTATTTACACTCCAGAAGTATGTACACTCTTCCACACAGGGGAGTGCAGAGGGGGGGTACCCCCTCTGCGGGGTCCGGGGGAGCTATCCCCCTGGCTGGGGGGGTCTGAGGGCAAGGGGGCCCCCAGCGGTGGTTTAGGGGCAGCATCTCCCGATGTGGGTTCGGGGGCGAAGCCCCTAAAGCAAAAAATTCCTTGTAAAAGTATATTGTAATTTCATTGTACATATGGACCGTTCATTATAAGGTCGCAGATCTAACGGTAGAGATTATGTTAGGGTTTTTTTCCCTAGAAGGAAACCCTCTTTTATGAGGGAAATGTATTGTGGCTATGGATGATGGTGAATATTGTATTCTGAGAGAGGAGACTATGAGAGAAAGAAGAGGAAGTTACAACGAGTTTTGTTGTAAGTTGTATCCCTTCATTTGTTGGATAATAATAAAGGAAGGACCTGGAAATTTCTCTGGTGGACGTAGCCCACACTGGGTGAACCACGTAAATATGTGTCTCTCTTGTATTGTGTGTCTTTTGTGTTTTGTTTCTACATTTGTTTTATTTTATTTCTCTGCGGTCCTGTTTTTCTAACATCACCTTATTCAATCAACCATACATTGTAGTCTTCATGTGTACCTATAGATTCCAGGTAAACATCACCTCTTTCTTCAGTGGAGGTTTTCACCTCTGTGGAAGAGGTACTGTCATATCCCTTTGCTTTATCAACCTTCTTAGACTTACAATATTTCTTATAATCCCCTATTTTACCACACTTCCAGCATTTCCTCAAAGATTTTCCTGAAGACTTAGATCTACCTAGAGATTTAAATCTCCCCTCCCCGAAGACTTACTAGGATTCATGTCTTGGGTACGACCTCTTACAAATAAAGCATATGTGTTATGACCATCCATGCTTTTCTGCCTCATCTCTTCAAATAACAAGGATGCAACTACATCCTCATACTTCAATGTAGATTGAGTCGTACTACCAATTGCTACAACCTGATTATCCCAAGAGTCTCGCAAAGAACATAACAAAGTAGTACACTTCTCTTCTTCTGCAATCGTAATATTAACATAGACAAGTTGACTTACCAGATCATTGAAGGAATTTAGATGTTCTGTCACAGAATCTTCATCTTCCATCCTAAGATGATACAACTTCTTTCGAAGAAACAACTTGTTTACCAAGGACTTTGATTGATACAAATTCCCTAACTTATTCTATAGTTCCTTGGTTGTATATTCTCTCGAGACATTCAACAACATTGAATTTGACCGCAAAGTCGAATAGTACTCCTTACTCTTCTATCCAACTTCTCCCAATATTCCTTTGACATACCAGTAGGTGGTATACTAGTAGTTTGTGTACCAATCGACTTTGTGCTAGTAGGTTGCATGCCAGTAGGTTGTGTACCAGGATCCACAGCAATCCATTGTTCTTTGTCTACAAGAAGGTCCTCCATCTTGATCTTCCATAATTCAAAGTTTTTACTGTTGAATTTCTTTATCTCGGTTCTAGAAGAGCTCTCCATTCCTCTTTCTACACTCAAATCACCACTGCAAAATCTCCCACTAAAACCAGGTTTATCATAGACCCAAGATAAACTTGATCTATCAAGACTGAGCCAAACCCTCAGCAACAAAGGCATACCTCTGAAGCCAAAAATGAGCTATGATACCACATCTAAGTTTTAAACCTATGACGTAAAGCAATTCATATAGATTCTTAAGAAAAACATAAATTATTCAATGGATCATACACATAGTACATAGATATTTACGTTGAAAACCCTTAACCGAGAGAAAACAAGCCTCCCTTGGTGTCGCACCTTTCAACTCTTTTATTGTATTAATTTCACCATTCACCATACAATATGTACAATGTTTTAGGTATTTTGTAGCTACCAAAACCCTAATCCCTTAATCCGGGCTTAATTTAGAAAACTGCTAAAAATAGAAAAAATAACTAAAATAGAAAAAACAGCCAAAAAAAAAAATTGGGGGCGCTAGAATGTTGTGTATAACTAGGGAGGCCATACCTGGCCCCCTAGGACCCCCCTAAGAAAGCGCTCAACACACATGACACAAGGGATGAAAGAATTTGTGGTCTTTAAATGCAGTTGTTGAATCTAATGCTCCCACACACACACATTCAAAGAATATAACGCATACTCAATAGCGCTAACAGGGGTGTGAGATGGTTGATCCAGTGAGTTGGCAAGACTAGGAATTCCTCCTAATATAGGAGGGAGATTTTGCAAGCATCTGGAATTACGGGGATTCTGTGGATCCCCTATGATGTCCGACTAGCAAAGTGAATGTGTGCAAATGGTGATGAGAGCAATAAATGAAGAGACTTTTATAATTTTGGACCTTCACAATATATCTCAAAATCGTATGTAATCAAATGAGTTTCATACATAAATCAACTAAAAAATAAGCATATATGTGGGTAGGTGGATTTTGTTCGTGTGGGAGAACAAAGAAAACAAATGCTCGTTTCCTAGAAAGACGTAACGTCCTTCCTCTCAAACAACATTGGACCTGCCAAGAGCACTCACAGTGGGGTCTCAGGCCACCGAAAGAGGAACTAGTGAAGGATGAAACAATTAGTTATAATGAGGGGTATATGGTGCATATCCCGAAAGAGTTGGTGATATTTCTCAATAGACGCACAAAATATGATCAAGGTGCAATTTCAGCCCACAATTTCCATATGGGTAGATGTTCTAAATTGGGCCACTAGGTACCTCGATCAAAGTGCAGAATTTAAATTTTTGGCCTCATAAATGGGTCACAGGCTAGATCATTTCCAAGAGTTGGGTGACTCAAGGGGGGACGTATAGTGTAGTGTCCCCAAGGCCGAGCCCCATTATAAACCATGTTCTGAAAGGAATTGTAATTATGATTCATAGGCTGGTGAGCCAAGTTTTTATAAGCTGAAGGCTTATGTGTTTGTTAGGAGCCTGAGTGTTGAAGGCCAGGAGCCTGTTGTTGTATATGTAATCAAGCAGAACAATTAATAAAATATAAACACCGCCATGTGCAGACCGACCACGATAAAATGAGTGAAGGGGGACTAAGCATCCATAAGGTGGACAAGGAATTAGGGGCTGAAGGTGGGAAAAGGGGCTAAGTGTTGAGCCTAGGGGCTAAGCCTAGGGGGCTTAGGCCTGGGAATAATATTTTAATATTATCCCAAAAGACATGTGCATTTTATGTTTTATCCTAAGTTTTTGGCAAGGGGAGAACATGCAAGGGAGACGCGTGCTGGTGGAACGCATGTAGTTTCATGGGTGACAAGTGTCAACCCTGACGCATGTGAATAAAACATCTAGGGTGAGCCGTGAGAAGGGTTCCTCCTCCATTCCACCGGACTACCTGAGCGTGTAGAGAGCATTGAACAGTATGACCAACCCAACATCTGCAATAATACCGCATGCGTTCTGAGAATTAGGAACCCGTATTGTCTTTGATAGTCCGTGCACATCCTTTGTCCGACTAATCGAACCTATGCGTGGAGGCTCTGCTCTGAAGTTGAGACCCTGAACCATTCTGCCATTGTTGAACTAGTGAAAAAGCATGTGTTGTTTCTGAAGAGCCGGTCTCATCCTCTGTTCTGAGTCGTGGATTCTGTGTCGACCCCTGCAGGAGTTACTCATCACGCATTCCTATGAACCATCACTGTGAGGCCTCAAGCCATTGTTGATCCTGTTTGAGAGGCCGTGTTTGTATTTCCAGTTGGCTATGGTGACCATGCAGAGTTGGACTGCACGTGGCTTGATGGCCAGTGCAAGTTGTGATTGACCTTGTGCGTGATCTCTCTCTAAGTGAGGGAGGTGGATGTTGTTGGAAGAGGTTTCTTCCAGAGAGTGTCCAGCACCAGCTTTAGGCTCTGAGACTTCCTGATCCAGCCTGTTGCCCAGACCTAGAGAGGGAGGTTAGCACCGATGGACTGTTCTTGTGAAGGTGTATACTCCCAGGCGGAACAGGCATGTGGGGAATGAGATTCTGATAGTAGTGGGCGTAAGATGGCATCCTAGGAAGAATCCTTCTAGATTTGATGTGTTGTTTTCCCTGTAACCTCAGCCTAGCCTAGGATTCCTTGCCTTGGGGTGGAGCTTAGTCCCAGCTCGGGGGTGACCCACTGTTGAGCTGATGAGCAGTGTGGTCTAAGGCTGGGAGGTTCGTGGAAGGCCTGCACTTGGTTGGTGGAATCTAACACTGTTAAAAGATAAGTATATGATTATGCCTTAATCATGTTTTGCGGGACTGTGTTGTTTATATTATCATGATTTCCATTGTGTATATGAATTATTATGAAATTCTATGGATTGTTAATTATAGAAGTAGATAATATGTTTACTCTGAGCATTGAATGTGTTTAATTGTTGAGAGCTTATGGATCATACAACACTTGTACGAATCATGTATAGAGTGGTTTTATAGTCTTCTCTTATTAGCAATTAAGCCATGGTAGCTGAAAGGGTGCACTACATATGGAACAACAAGACCTTGGCCCTCGACCCTTCATGGGTATCTCCCTGCCTTATGGTGTTAGGAACTCTTGACTTGCAGAATTTTAAAGTTTCCTAATTTTCAACTTCTAATGTTTGAAGATGTGAGAACCAGATAGTGGGGGGTTATTTGGATGCCTACCCCCGAGATCCTACCTAAACTAAAAAAAAAACTTTTGGCACCTCCTGTGGAGGAAAACTTAGTGAGTTTTTAGAAACAATTTAGATGTGGTTGGTTGAAAGATTGGGGGTGTGAACCAATCTCGTTGGAATTAAGTGGGTGTGGATAATTTCTTCAATAAATGGTGGGACGTTTTGGAATCCCTTTGGAGGAAACTTACTTCAACCTCCACAATTCGAGATGAAATTATCTGAGTGATGAGTGACTTTGTGTGTGAGAAACTGAGCAAATGTGCCAAAAATTTAATAAGTTAGGTGTCAATTTGCAACATGTGGACTTCTTGTGGTCCTTACAAATATTGATTACCTATCTTGCTAGATGTCATTGGTACAACCTTGCGGAATTTTTAAAATCCCTAAAGAACTAGCATGTGAACATATGGGTCCTTACCAATCCTTTAAACTCCCTAATGTGATTTATACTAAGAAAGCTTCGAAAAACTATCCTTGATTGCAAGCATGTGGGCATGTGTGGGCCCATTACTTTGATCTTTTAAACTCTCCTAGTGATGTAAATTAAGAAAGTAACTTCAAAAACTATCCTATTTTTGCAACATGTAGGCATGTATGGGCCCTTACAAATTTAAGATGTTTGAAAAGAAACTAAGAGGATCCCTAGGGGGGCTTTGTCCTCTCCTAAAGATTTTGTTAAGGGAGATGAAATGTCTCATTAATTGGATTTCTGATTCTCAAAATCGCTCTATGGTGCGATAGAAAAGCATACTCAATGATTGAAGTTTAATCTCTGGTCCCAATGCAAGTTTTTTTATATGTGATAGCAAAAACTCTTAACTTAACTTTTACAATCAAAACAAGCCATCCATGTGGAAACTAAAGCAAAAGAGGAGAAATGTGGTTCTTTTTAAACCCCTAAGTGCCTATGTTTTGATTAACCTTTCATGTGGGAAAGGAATTTAAGTGTAGTGCATTTACAAATTGTAAAAAAACAAGATTTTGAAGGCTAGGGGCCTTCAAATCATCACAAAAACTCTTACAATTTTGGAATTCTGGACAGATGTGTGGGTTATAGTTCATACAGAGGTGCAGTGGGCACAGAATGCGCAGAGAATTGAAGACCTTTTGGTGCACAGTGCGCAGAATGCATAGCGAAACGTAGTGTTGTTGGCGCACAATGCTCGGAATGTGCATATGCGGGTTGGAACACTCGCACACGTTCTGATACTCATCAGGTGGGGTATTTTAAGTGGAATTATCCTCCTCTAGCTCCAAACTTAGCTCTTTATAGGTAAGGCTAGGTCGATTATGGTTCCTGCAAGGAAAATGGGTCAAAAAAAAGTGCTCAAACAACCCAAATAGAGAGGAAATTGATACTTTAGCCCCAGTGTGGTCACCAATCTATTGTGTATGTTTCGTCTCTTGGGTGAGCAAAACAAGGGCACTTACAAGTCTATTTGGGCCTACTAGACAAGATAGAGGTTAGTGTATGAATTAAACAATTCAAGCACATTAAATAAACAAACAACTAAACTAGAAACAACTAAGGAAATAAAACTACAATGGATAAGAAACTTTGAACCAAAATCAATCAACCAAATGACCAATGATCATGCCACCAATGGATAACTATATTAGTTGGAAAACACCATAGAGAAAGGAGGACTTATGGGTCCCCTCTTCCTCCTTGGGAGGGCTCTTGAGTCCCCTATTTGAGAGCTCTTCTTACAATGATAAACTAGAAAGAAAATGGTGAAGAAATCCAAGCCTATTCCCTCAAGAGGTGAGGAGAATAGCTTATTGGAATGTTGCTAGAATTCTCCAAGAAGAAAAGAGGTTTCTTGAAGGAGGATTGAGGTAGCATAAAAATACTATGAGATTCTTAAATTCTTAGTGCACCCATGGACTCCATTTATAGCATGTCTTTGAGGCAATATCCAACTGGTTCTTAGTGTGGACAAGGTGCCCTTAAGGGAACCCTTAGGTCTTTGACCAACCCCCCATTCAGATTCAGCTCTGATTTGAGGGTCAAATCAAGTTGGGAGTTGGTCAAGAAGTGGGTGAGGGGCCAACAAGAACCATAAATGTGTCGTTCATAGGAGTGTGTGGATTTTTTCGTACACAGTCGCACATATGGTGCATTGTGCACTATACAGGATTCTTTGGCCCACGCACTATGTGTGTGCTTCCTTTAGTGTTTCAGCGCATGTCAATTTTTTGACCAATTGTATAGTTTTTTCCCCTTGGAAATGCACTTTTGGTGTTTGACGTGAACTAATAGGTGTTTGGAGATGTTGTATTCTTGTATCCATTTGCATGCAATATTGTGAATGAAATTTCAGTGATAACATATGCCCCCTGATGTGTGAGGTTAGAAGCATACGTATAGCCGAAATACATCAATGTTTCTTCTACTAAGAGTACCATTGTAAGGAAGAGTGTTGATAAGAACTTCAAGAGTGATCCTGTCGGAGGGAGAGGGGAAACCGTGAGACCCAAATCTGTCTCTAGGGAGACAAAAAGAAAATATGTATACAAACGAGGCGGGCATGCCCCATGCTCACGTCATGTAACTTAAAAATGTAAGACAGTAACTGAAGTTGTATGTTGATGTAGATAACTGCAGCGCCCTCCAAGGAGGTTTGATAATAGAAGATGACAATTTTGATGGTGAACATACTCTGAAAAGAGGAAAGGATTCTTGTAAGAAGTGTTGATGACTCATAGGCATTGATGGCCTAATAAATTCAGAGGTCTTCGGCTAGTATAAAACAACTGCAATAGTCGCTTAGTAAGACCCACCGTAACTTGAGATTTTGTTGAATTCGAATTTTATGGGGGTCAATGACATCACAGAGCAATGATGGTTCTCTTTGTGTCATCCGAGACTCCTCATTGTAAAGGTAATGATATTTAAGATACTATCTCCCTTCTAGAAACTGTGTTTATGTCAACAAAAAGGGAGACGTGACTCCAAAAAGCAAAGGGCTTCATGAAATCCACTAGATAATATTAGGAACTGGTAGGGAACATGAACGAAGTCAGGATGTGGTGAGACTCAAGACTACCCTTGGTTGGGAGACTGTCCTTGTAGACTGGAGGCTTGAAGATAGTCATGTCACACTTTTTTTGTTGTTGTTTTAATGCTTATTACAGTTGTTACACCTCAATATTGCTCACTTTGATAAGTGTCGTAAGTGTCGCATGATCCTCTCAACTGTCGCAAGTGTCGCATGTCATTCATAAGTGTCACAAACATCAAACAAATCATACTACCATGATGATGACACCAAGGAGACATCTATAATAACTCAAACACTTGATTTGGAGGAAGGAGAATGATTAACTGAAGTCAAGGAACTCTTATCACCTGAAAGGAGCTCTTAAACAAAGGTTTTGAAGGTGAGTGCTCCCCTACATCAGCCTTAGGAGCACTGGAGCTCCCCTATAAGGTCTCAGGGAGTGTTATAATGCTTATCTGCCCCTCTGGAGGAGTGTTATCCATCCTTGGAGTGTTGGTTCTCCCCTCAAGTTTCCTAGGGAGCGCTATAGCGCCCTGATGCCCCTTTTAGGGGTGTGTTGTCTAATCTAAGGCAATAGTTGACCCGTTGAGGAGAATAAGGGGAGGATCTTTCAAGTTTGGAAGGTATTTGCATTCGAATTCTTGGTTCCATCAGGAGATCCCTGATCCAAGGAAGGGATCCCTCAACTTGTTCTAAAGATAACTCAAGAGGTTAAGTTTCTCTTAACCTATATAAGCAGGCTCTATGATGGTGAGAAGGGGGGAGAATTGCTAGCATGAAACCTATGATCTCATAGGAAACACACAGTCAGCCAAAGGAGAGTGATCAGTGAAGCTGCTACCATCCAGATCGTGGATCCTTCGAGCAAGGGTTAGACGAAGGGGACTTGACGAAGCTGTCGCATTTGCATCTACGACTGTAAGTATTGTTGTCGTTATTCTCATTCATATGACATGCTTGGCCTGTTTCTTTCTAGTTTGTGTCTGATCTTACATGAACCTATCATTGGTATATAGATATGTTTCCAAGCTAATGTCAATAGAGTAGGAAGTGGTCATACTTTTTTTTCTACAGGACTCAGCGAGGAGCAAAAGATTGGAGCTCAACTTGGAGCGTGCAGGGACAAACGTCGATAAAAAGGTACCTCTATTCTCCTTCCTTCTCATGTGTTAGTTTGTATAGATTTGAAAGGAATTCAGTGTCCACGTTAAGCACTTTTTGTCTTAGAGTTAGGGTCTAGCTCTTTGAGGCAATCTACCTGTACGCAGGGAGATTTTCCTACAACAGAAACTGACGACTCCACTGGGGAGTCCTCAAATCAAAACTTCTTGTTTTGATTTCTCCTCATAGACCTTGTTTTACCCCTTAATTGTTTCAGACCTAGTTCACTCCTCTTTTGATTGGTTTCATGAATTAATTGACTCCCTACCCCATCACACTCAGCCTAATTGTCGAGACTGAACTGCATTTTTTGGATTTTTTGACACTTTTAGGAGTTTTTTTAACCTGGCGCCCCTGTACCTGTGTTAACAGAGTGCCGTCACTCCCTGAGTTCCTTTCACAGAGTGTTATAACTCTCTTTTCCCTTTGCAATAGAGTGTCGGCCCTCTTTTGGCCAAAAAGCCTTCCAGAATTGTTTTTTTCAGGTTTTTACCTCTGTGTTTCTGTTGCTGAGCCACCTTGTGAGTCAATGCTTCTCCATGTTCAACTTTGACATCTGTCTTTTTGAAGGACAAACATCTTTATATTTGGATTTTGTAGCCTTCTTCACTATTGTTGAGTTTTTCTGCCATTTTGAGTTTGAAACCCATGCATTGTCTTTCTCTCTTTTTTGACTGAGCAAAAAACTCTGGTGAAGGTCATCAAAGGCCTACAGATCTCTTCATTTGGTTTTAGTTAAGATCATTGTTCTTCGACATTTCTTTTTGTGTGAAGTTTTTTATTTTTCTTTGATTGTTTCTTTTCTTTCACTTCTTGTTTTGATCACAACGAGAGGGTGTATTGTTTGTACGATTCTTGCTTGTGTTGGTCTAATTTTCATTGATCCAAAAAGATAATTAGCAAGACGAGCATTGTTTTGAATTAATCACTATTCATATACAAACAATAAAGAAGCATCTTCGTGATTGATTTTTCATATTAGAAGGTATCTCAAAAAGTTTTAGCATCACATCGGATTTGATTGAAGAAAATTTGTTTGAGGACATTCCTTATTAGCGCTTGTTAGTGAAAAGAACTCTCTCTATCCCCTAGATATATGTTCATCGAAAAGAAATGATTGTTTATCATCTTTGATGCATTCTTGGGGATGAGTCATAATCCCATCCGTTTCACTTCCATACACCCCTTTTGAGTAAAGAACAGCTATAAAATCAACGCTAATTAAAAATTATTTGAAACATTTTCTTTTCTAGGATCCTCCACCAACAGTAGACTAGGATTAGTACTTTGGATTAGGCTGTGAGCATAACTCTCCAAAGTTTCCAAAACAAACATTAGCATCCTGAGTTAGGGAGATTCAAATCCAATTATCGTATAAGTCTGCCTGGGATCCCCCTCTCACATAGGGGTTACGCACGAGGTTGCATTCGGGTGAGCTACGGAGATTATCCCTCCGTGTTTTAACTGATTGTGGTGGTTAGATCGTATTATGGGGATTGCTTAAAGGTAAATCCACAATTACTGTGTGGAAGCCTTTTAGTTTATTTCGGGCTAGATACCCTGCCCGTACGTTCGGATCGGACTATCGATTGTACCTGCCCAGGGGCTGACTGCGAATTGGTAACCGTAGTGGCCATAATATTTAGGGTCTTACAGAAGGTGACAGCGAAGGGAAGTCTCACTGTACCTGGAGAAGACATTGGTCAAACTCATTCGGGCTCCTTGGAGGGTAAATCCACAATTACTGGGTCGAAGCTTGAACCAAGGCGTAAGTCCGTTAAGCAGGTCGCCATTGTAACTATTCCACCATATCCCCGTCCCTCCTTGACTTGATCGTGCGACATTGGATTTCATCACCAACTAGTACGGTCATCAAGAGAAGTTCATGTTTGCTTGGTTGTGATTCTTAGATTTTATTAGCGTATGTTGTTTCTTTTCGGTAGTTGGCCATAGATCTCTTTCGCCGACTCTTTTTCGCAAACATCGACCCTCCACACCGTTCGCGGAGGCTACAAGGACTTCCTCTAGAAAATATGGAAGGGAACACCCCTTTACCCCCTCATTCTACGGAGGAATCTCCTCAACAGAGCGAGGTTCAAGATACCACAACTTCCCAAGAAGAAGTTCCCACTCCTCTGGAAAATTTTCAAATTGTTTTAGAGTCTCCGGTAGCTTTCCGCATTCCAGAGGGATATGAACGTCGTGTCCTCCAACTGAATTTAGTTGGTGAATTTGTCATCGTCAATCCTTCTGACATTTCGGCTAGGTCTCGTCAAAACCCTTTAGTCGATGACCCCTTTTGGACTGCAGACATTGTTCGAAGTCCACCACGCATGGTGCGGGACCTTTATAGAGCGGGGGTAGGTGCTAATGCACCTATCTCCTACATCGCACCTTTAAACCATTTTATCGGCACTATCGTTTTTACGGCCACACCACCCGTTGGTCTGAACACATCGTCCATTGGCCCAAGGTCTACTTTTCCTCTCTAGACGGCTCATTCTACAATGGTCCCTCACGTCCCAACTATTCCCACTGGTAATGCGGTGGTTAGCCAAGCTGTTATTGGCACACCTATAACACAAAGACCTACATCATCACTCCCTTTTGGGTACAGGGCACTGAATTTTTCCACTGCCACTACTACTCAAGCTATGCCGAGAAGTTCCATACCTATCCAACAACCAGAAGGGACCGGTCTTGGTGGTCTTAACCCATTCGGCAGTACCGGTCAGTCATTTATGTCTGGTTCTCAAATTCCGGGAACTCTACCTCAAGCTGGGGGGCATCCTCCCATCAGAGGAAAAATTCCATTTGGGGGGCACCCTCATGCTAGGGGGCAGCCTCAATCTGGAGCCTACCATCAACCATATGGACAAAATGTGTCTGCCATGCCTAATCCGTGGAATATCCCTTTTCCAGGAAATCCACAGTTCTCGGCAGGACACAACTCTCAAGCTCCGCAACAACCTCCTTATGGACAAACACCAAATCCATATTATAACCCTCAAAACCCATCTGGTTATCCTCCGCTTGCACATACTTCTCAAAACACCTCAAATCCTATGTACCCTGGTCAACACCAACCTCATACAAGAGGGCCCACTAGTTACAATTATCCGCATAACCCAGTGATTGGCCCTACTAGTGTCCCCATGCCACACCATCATTACCCACAGGTTAACCGACAACTACCTTTTCTAGCTACTCTGGACCTTCCGGACTTGTCTCAGTTAATGAATGATCATATTTATCATTCTTCGGTTTGGCCAGCTATTCCAGCTAAACTTCCTTCTGATATCCCAAAATTCGACGGAAAGTCCGGAGAAGACCCAAACAAACACGTGATGACTTTCCATTTGTGGTGTTCATCCAACTCCCTCATGGATGATTCTATACGGTTGCGTCTTTTCCAACGAACGCTTACGGGTTCCATGGTGAAATGGTATATTGAACTACCATGCACATCTTTTCACGATTTCAACTCCCTCGCCATGTCCTTCCTCACACACTTCCAACTACCCATTCGATACGAGACAGGTACTGAACTATTAACCTCCCTTTGTCAGAAAACTTCCGTACACATCTCTGATCATATTCATGAGTGGAGATGACGACGAAGGCTAATCAAAGTAGTCATTCCTGACCAAGTATTAGCGGAATGGTTCACTAAATCATTGTTACCCCATATCACTCGTGATGTTTCCATGGGTGGTGTAGTCACCGAGGAAGAAGCTATTGTCCGAGCTCAGTACTTAGACTTGATCTATTCATAGTCCAGTACTCTATACGAGTTGATACCGAATGCTACCCGTGCCACTAATGATCCATCCAAACCATCGTCTGCTTCCCACGCAGATGGAATTATTGGCTCCGTCAAAACCCAATCTCCTTCCCAGTCGACTGGAACAACTCAGCGGCCCGCTTCGATGGTCGCTCCCAGCCCGACTGCACCCTCCTCTACCCCCCCTCAAACTCAGGTCTCTGAGGTGAATGTGGTCCAATTGACCCCTTCACAAAAACTTGGGGGCAAGAAGAAAGCGAGAAATAAACCAAAGAAAAACAATAACAACTAACAACCAAAAAATCAACCGCAAACCCCTGCTACTAGAAAACAACCACAACGAAAACTGAAATTCCAATGTCTCATTTGTGGTGAAGATCACTACACTCAAGACTGTCCACATCGTGATGAAGTGGCCAAGATTTTCAAGGGAAATTCACAACCCATTGTGCTTACTCAGCCTTTTCCACAGCAACAATCTTTGGTTGCTCAAACCCCCAATGCAAGGGGCAATTCCAACCAATCCCATGATGAGGCCTCAACAAGTGCCCACATTTACATGTTTAACGGGGTTAATCTGACCACTCGCTCTACAACATATGACACGCCATTCAAACCTAATAAGCCAAAGACTACTAATGGTTCTGTACCGGACCCATTACCATCTTCTGTTAGTCCTCCGTCTGTCAGCCCTCCATCCAAGCCACTTCAAATTGAGAAACCTTCATTTGAATCCATCTTATGCCCTCCTAAGAGCACCATCCAGAAATCTACCTTCAATCCTAATTCACGGGCTACCCAAAACTACAACATTGTAGAATATTTGGCCCAAGCACCGTGTGTTATGTCCACCTTGGAAGTTCTACAGCACTGTCCCAGCCAACGTAGAACGCTCTTAGATGCTATCGGCGCTTTCGATCCTGAGTCATCAAATAACCTCACGTTTAATCTGGATGATCACCAACCATGACTCTCCCACCAACTAGCTTTCCAAATTGATGTTGTTGTTCACAATCAACAAATCCACCGAACTATCTTGGATGAGGGAGCCTCTACTTGTGTCATGTCTTTAGCTTGTTGGAAAGGCTTAAAATCACCTGCCCTTAACAAATCCCCTACGATGTTACATGCTTTCGATGGACGAGGTTTTCATCCTCACAGATTACCACAATCCTTGGTCGTTCAGTTGGGCGGCAAAACCATTACCGTTGATGTCGAGGTGGTCGATGCCTCCCTCGATTACAACCTACTACTCAGAATAAGTTGGTTCTACGCTATGACTGTCGTCACCTCGTCAGTATTTCGATCTGTACAATCCCCCCATCAAGGAAAAATTGTCACTATCGATCAACTTGATTTATGTACACCCGATGTTCATGCCCCTGTCACCAACAACATTCCTTTTTTGGGAGACCACCCAGTTACGTATGAAAGCGTTGGTGTTGGCTTATTGAAAGATTCTAGCCTTATGGGTACTTTCCCTACACCACTTCCACCTACCGTTCATCATATTGCCACCGTCAATATGATTTCGACTATGCCTTATCAATCCTTGGAATCATCTAATCCCTGGATTGTACCCAGTCCACTGGAATTCGATGTGCTCAGTGACACCATGCCACTTAGCCCAGCCAAGGCCGCATACGTATCTATTCAATCTACCTCTCCCTCTCCAAACAACCCACATTTATTGGCACCTGATGCCTACTCGATGCCCTCATGGTTGGATTCCCTATCATCTGTCGTCGATTACATTTCCCAAATTTTCCCTTCTAACGAATCTATTATGGAAATGCTTAGCATTGACGATATACCTTGGGATGATAACCATCATCGATCCTCTTTTCTTCCACCTTTGGAAGAAAGTCACCAAGACATACACTATGTCTCCCCTCCTTATGTTACCAATGCTCCACAATATCCTATCCTCACACAAGATACTCTCTCTAAGGAGAATATGGGTAACATCTCTACCACGATCGTTATTGACATTTCGATCAAAGAAGGTGTCGTGGAAAACATCAACCTTGGTGCTAATTGCACACCCGAAGAAGTGGTATCTTACACCGCTTTGTTTAAATAATTCCACGACGTCTTCACATGGAGCTACGAGGAAATTCCAGGGATCGACCCTTCAATCGTCGTGAAAGAAATCAAGACTTACCCTGACATGAAACCTGTTCGACAAAATCTTCACCCGGTTCATCCCAAGAAAATCGCAGCTATAAAGGTAGAAGTTGAGAAACTTCTAAAATCTGGCTTTATCTATCCTGTTCCTTTGACAGAATGGGTCTCCAACCTTGTTCTGGTTGCCAAAAAACATGGGACCATCCATGTTTGTGTTGACTATCGGGATATCAACAAAGCTTGTCCCAAGGACAACTACCCTATGCCCTTCATCAACCAAATCATCGATAATTGCGCAGGGAGCATAATATTCTCTTTCATGGATGGCCTTTCTGGGTATAACCAGATTGAAATCTTACTTGTTCATCAACATAAGATAGCCTTTATCTGCCCCTGGGGTACTTTCGCCTACCGAAATCTACCTTTTGGCCTTAAAAATGCTGGTGCTACCTTCCAGCGGGCCATGTCATACGCTTTCCATGATATCAAGCATATCGCAGAGCCTTACCTCGATGACTTACCCACCCACTCATCCAATCGATCCGATCACATTGATCACTTATGGGCGATTTTTCTTCGATGTCGGTTCTACCGTATTCGCTTGAACCCGCATAAGTGCATTTTTGCTGTCGAATCCGGTTGACTCCTTGGTTTCATTGTCTCCAAAGATAGGATTAGGGTGGATCCCTTAAAGATTAAGGCCATTCTAGCCTTACCCCCACCTACCAATTTAACCCAACTCCAAAGTTTGCAAGGCAAAGCAAACTTCCTTCATCGTTTCATCTGCAACTACACCGAAATAACTGAAGGATTCATGCGGTTACTACAGAAAAACACCCCTTTCATCTAGGATGACACTGCCCAACGGTCATTCGATGCTCTCAAGCACGCCTTGACCCACGCACCTTTGTTGCACCCTCCGGAGTATACAAAATATTACATCCCTTACTTGGTCGCCTCCACTTCCACTATTGCAATGGTGTTAGTTCAAGAGGATCCCAATGGTGAAGAACATGTGATTTATTACCTGACCATGATTTTATCTGGACCCAAACTCCAATATTCACATGTCGAGAAATTGGCTCTGGAAACCGTCATCACTGTCCAGAGATTCCGCCATTACATCTTATTATACACCACCACAGTGATTGCGGACTCCAACCCCATGTACCACGTCTTGACACGTCAAGTATTACGGGGCAAATATTCTAAATGGATCGTCATCCTTCAGGAATTCGATCTTGAATTTACAAAGGCCAAAGCCAAAAAATCCCTGGTCTTTGCAGATCTTATCTGTGCTCTCCCTCATGCCGATGAAGACATCAAACCTATAGATTTTCTCCCCGGTGAATCTCTCTTCCTCATCAGCACCTCTGATCCTTGGTACGGAGATATCTTCCTTTACCTTCAAACCCAACGTTTTCAGACTAACATTTCCCGTGAAGAGCGTCGATGTATTCGTCACCACTCTCGTCGTTATCTCATCATCGGAGACACCTTGTATCGCCGTGGTATTGACACCATCCTTTGACGATGTCTGATTCACGAGGAGGCTGAATGCGTTTTGAACGATTGTCAACTTGGCGCCTGTGGCGGTCACCTTTCTAGACTGGCCACAGCCCAAAAAATCCTACGTGACGGCTACTTTTGGCCCTCGATTTTCAAATATTGTATCGAGGCCGTCAAAAAATTCCCACCCTACCAAATCTTTAACAAGAAGGCACGCACCCACCCTACTGCGTTGCACCCCATTATTGCCATCGGCCCCTTTTCCAAGTGGGGTATCGATTTCATGCAGTGTAAGCCTACCTCAGTCGGGGGGCATGGTTATATAATCGTCGTCGTCGACTACTTCACCAAATGGGTTGAGGCTATGCCTACCTTCCTGAACGATGGTCGTACTGCAGCTCTGTTCCTTTTCAACCACATCATAACTCGTTTTGGTGTACCATGTGCCATTGTCACTGATCACGGTGCACACTTCAAGAACCAGATGATGAGCGAATTACAAGTCAAATTGGGTTTTCGCCATGAAAACTCATCCCCTTACTATCTTCAGGTCAACGGACAAGTTGAGGCCATCAACAAAGTCCTAAAAACCATGATTCAATGCATGGTAGGGGAAAACAAGACATTGTGGCATCTACAACTTTTATCCGCTCTTTGGGCTTATCACACTTCTGTGAAAACCTCAACTGAATTTACTCCTTTCCAGTTGGTGTATGGCATTGAAGCCAATCTACCAATCGAGTGTGAGATTCCATCACTCAAACTTAAAATAGAACTCCTGCCCCATACTTCTAAGAAGAACGCTTCTCGTATCTATCCAAGCTGGACGAAACACGTCGTGATGCTGCTCTCACTAATGAGACACATCAGAAACAAATTAAGAGTCAATACGACAAATCCGTCCACCCTCGAACCTTTGTAGAAGGAGACTTAGTCCTCATATATGACCAAGCTCACGATAAATTGGGGACAGGAAAGTTAGAACCTCTGTGGCATAGTCCTTACATCGTGAAGCATGTCCTATACAGAGGCGCCTATGAATTAGTAGATCATGATGAAATTTCCCTAGGAGAGCCCCGAAACGGGATTTACCTTAAAAAGTACTATGTTTAGATTACCCAGCATGTGTACTTTGTACATTATTGTATTTTAGTTTGGTGTGTCTATTTATTTCACGTGCTCGAGTCTTTATCGTTGCCACTCATGATCGTGCTTTTGTTTTCATGCACAGATGACATCTTCCTTTCCTATCTTTTTCGGGTTTGCGGATGGCGATAGTCGACATACCCGGAACATTGCTTCAGCAACATGGGTTATTTATCAATTTGACGAGGTGGTGAGTTCAGGAGGTATCTACTTAGGACCAGCAACCAACAACATGGCAGAATATCATGTTGTCATCGGAATGTTGACCCAAGCCTCCTCCCTAGGTATCTCTTGTATCATTGATTACTTAGACTCCCAAATCGTGGTCTATCAACTCAATTGTATCTACGCTATCCGTAGTCCTATCCTGCTACGTCTCTATCTACAAGTTCGTCATCTTGAACGAATGTTCGATTACATCAAATATAGACACATTCCAAGAGAACTTAACAGTGTTTTGGATTCGTTAGCTAATTATATCATGGATCGGTATCTCGCCCACATATAAGATTTAAGGAAAGCAAAATTGTACATCACATGTAAATTAAAACACATCACAGACATCATCATGTACAAATCATTTAGCACTATAAAAACTTGGAACTCTATATATATATATATATATGGCGTGGCTGAAATGTTTTTGATTACATCAAAATATATAGAAGAACAAAATGTCGGTTCTTTAAACCCCTACAACATCGCCTGACAAGGAATACAAAAATATGATCACCAAAAAGACTCTAATCTCCCTGCACTACATTGTGATGCGAGTAACATATCACTGCACGCACTACACGTCTCAGTAGAGAATTGACATTCTCTGGCACTCCCACAGTGTGCCTCTGCAGATGTAAAGGCACTTCTCCCCTCCGTAGAGGAGGAATTCCCATCGTGAGGCCTTGGAGGTTTCTTTCAACCTCCCAGAGACCTATCACAGGTACTCCCATATCTGCTACAACCAGAGCACCCCCACGATGTCCTGGTATCGGTATATCGGCCAGGCGCACTACTCCCTTGTCTGCATGTCGAAAACAATACATCTGTTAAAAACACTTCTATATACCCAAAAAAATACATATACATTAAAAACTTTAAAAACAAAAACTAGACAAGGTATGGCTCAATCTCTTACCCAACACATCCCAGTCTTCCCCCGCGGGTAAAATCAAATCCATGCTCCCGCGGAAATATACCTCAGCATACGGGAAGTCTTCTATCCAGAGATATTGTCGCCTCAGCCAAGCAAAGAAATCGCCAGTGAAACGGAACTCTGACTCCGCTACTAGCCTTGGAGACAAACTAGTCCACCTCTCCATCCTAGGTTCGTCCACTGGTCGCACCGCCAGTGCTATCTAAGGCTGCATCTGGGGGATGCGTTCTAGGAAAAATGAGACCAGAAAAGAGCCGTAACCAAACTATTTATGTCCCATCCTGCACCATGAAACCTGTTCCTTCACATTTCGAAGGAACCCTGCACTCCAGTTGAACAGTGTTGGTTCCAAACACTGTACACCATAATCCACCTGCGATCTTGACGCCATATGCATGCAAGTATTGCCCGTCATGCTCGTGATGGCGAACAAAATGGACCGGAGGGGTAGTTCTCGGATATCCTTGATAGGGATTCTACCCCCTACTAGTCTTGCTCCTGAAACGCAGTGACATGCCAGATACACGCCCACTTGTTCAAGTAGCGCCCTCTGCCCGGAAAAAGATATGGGAACCCCTCTCTTTGAGAGGCCAGTCAAGAAATACATGTCTTCCAACTCAATGGTTATAAGTTGTGTGCCAATCCATAATCCTTTCTCCGCAACATCCCATAGGCCGATCATATGCTCAAGCAACAAAATCTCCTTCATTTTTTGCAATTTGAAGAATTTGAGTAAGCCACAAGCTCGTAATGCAGCTCGTGTGCGAGGACTCCACAAGGTATCCAAGTCATCAATCTCATGCTCTCGTTCTTTCCACTCAATCATGGTCGCCGAAGTCACCTACAAAACAAAAGAATAAAGAATTCATTATTTCAACGTTTTGGCAATTTCAGAAATTTTCAAAAAGAAATCTAAAAACATGAAAATCTAATGCCCACATCATTTAAAGAGACCACACCCTCTTTTATAATCACCACTCCCTCTCTTAGCCATTCAATGTTCGTCGCACAACAACAAAACGTTTTAAAATGAAAACGAATTCCTTATGGCTATGTGGGCATATGTGGGGATTTTTCATGGGTTCTTTGCCAAAAATGACCCATCCAATTAGCTATTGAGGCGTTGGCATCTTGGCCATCCCCTTCTAGAACATTTTTGCAAAAAAAATCCCCTTTTTCATCATTTTTAAAAGAGGCTGATTTTGATCTTTTTGGGGCAACTTAGGGCTTCAATTTTTGAATTAAATGCTGCTATGAAAACGAATATTAAACCATTTAATTGAAAGAAGAAGAGATGAAGATCTACCTGGTCTGAACGGCAACAGAAACAATCAATCGTAGCTCCGGTATCAAGCAAAACAAGATCCACCTCCGAAACGAGAATCTCCACTACTCCAAAATCCTTGTGCAAAATGAAATGGTAAATGGAATTTTCACTGCATTGATATTTATAAATTTCCATTTTTTATAAGGTATAGTCATTTATGGGTTTCTCTAACAATATAATGGCTTCACTAAACCCCTGGTTTGTAGTTTTGGCATCGCAGGTTTCATGGCAGTTCTGATGGGTTATTTACCTTGTCGCACTCATGAGCATAGTCTTGGTTCGTTCTCAAGCTCGAAAACATGAGAACACGTCTGGTAGACTTTTATCTCTTTTTCAGACCTGCATGGACACATGAAAAAGGAACCCCCCTGGAGTCATCTTTAAACCCTTTTCAGACTCTCTAAATATGAAAAGATTGTCGATTGATCTTGCTTCCTTTCACGCTCGTTAAAAGGTTTGAAAGGGCGTATTTCAAGCGATAGTTTATCTCTTTTTCGGTCTCGTTGGACTACTGTACGAAAAAGGAACTAAGAGAGTTCTCTTTTAAGTGTTTTTCCAAACCACCTCAATATTGCTCACTTTGATAAGTGTCGTAAGTGTCACATGATCCTCTCAACTGTCGCAAGTGTCGCAAACATCAAACAAAGCATACTGCCATGATGACAACACCAAGGAGACATCTAGAATAGCTCAGACACTTGATTTGGAGGAAGGAGAATGATTAACTAAAGTGAAGGAACTCTTATCACCTGAAAGGAGCTCTTAAACAAAGGTTTTGAAGGTGAGCGCTCTCCCACATCAGCCTTAGGAGCGTTGGCGCTCCCCTATAAGGTCTCAGGGAGCGTTATAACGCTTATCTACCCCTTTGGAGGAGCGTTATCCATCCTTGGAGTGTTGGCGCTCCCCTCAAGCTTCCTAGGGAGCGCTATAGCACCATGATGCCCCTTTTAGGGGAGCACTGTCTAATCTAAGGCAATAGTTGGCCCGTTGAGGAGAATAAGGGGAGAATATTTCAAGTTTGGAAGGCAGTTGCATTCGAATTCTTGGTTCCATCATGAGATCCCTGATCCAAGGAGGGGATCCCTCAACTTATTCTAAAGATAACTCAAGAGGTTAAGTTTCTCTTAACCTATATAAGCAGGCTCTATGATGGTGAGAAGGGGGAAGAATTGCTAGCATGAAACCTATGATCTCATAGGAAACACACAGTCAGCCAAAGGAGAGTGATCAGTGAAGCTGCTACCATCCAGGTCGTGGATCCTTCGAGCAAGGGTTAGACGAAGAGGACTTGACGAAGCTGTTGCATTCACATCTACGATTGTAAGTATTGTTGTCGTTATTCTCATTAATATGACACGCTTGGCTTATTTCTTTCTAGTTTGTGTCTGATCTTACATAAACTTATCATTGGTAGATAGATATGTTTCCAAGATAATGTCAATAGAGTAGGAAGTGGCCATACTTTGTTTGTCTATAGGACTCAGGGAGGAGCGAAAGATTGGAGCTCAAATCAGAGTGTGCAGGGACAAACTTCGATAAAAAGGTACCTCTATTCTCCTTCCTTCTCATGTGTTAGTTTGTATAGATTTGAAAGGAAGTCAGTGTCCACATTAAGCACTTTTTGTCTTAGATTTAGGGTCTAGCTGTTTGAGGAAATCTACCTATCCGTAGGGAGATTTTCCTACAACAACAGTGTCCTATATGGTTGACAGTGCAGTCATGGTTTCATTTTGGATATAGTAACAAGTGGATGATGCATTTTATGGGATGTGTTAGCACTGCCATTTTTCTTTCAATTAGAGTCAGTTTTCAGTTGAGCTATAGACCATGTGTCAAAACATGTGAAGTCAAGTATGTAGCAATGAAGGGGTCGAAGTCAGCAAGTGGTCGGTTGGCCTGTGGGAGTGGGAAGGGATATCAAAGTCGAAACATACATGAATGGTATGGGTATGTCATTCTTAAAAAGTCGGGTACGATCAATGTTAGTCTCTACGTGCCCTAGGTCGAGTCAAGTAGTTAATGGAGTTCATGTCGGCGGCTATTGTAACTATTATCAGTTTATCATGAAGGTATAAGGAATGAAAAATCATGGTGTTCGCATCACGTATTCCCTGCAGCCCTTATAGTCTGTACCTTACACGTAGGGACATGTTATGGAAAATCTGTGGTTCGATTCAAAACATCTAGTCGCCATGAATTCAGTGTTCTTTGGCACGATTCTTCCTTCTACCTGTTCTGTTATAAATCCCAGAGGTTCTACACCCATTTTGTTCATGAAATCAGATTCAGGCTTTTTCTGTAAGTTTTCTCGTAGGCCCAAGTCGATCGAATTCTCCATCTTAGGCATTCGCCCGATATACTACGCGCAAGGAAGATACCAGTCGCACCATGGCGACCTCTTAATACATGAAAAAGGGTACACTTAGTGAAAGGATCGCCAGACCTAAGCCCCAAAGTGATTGGAATTCATTCTCATTCACAATAGGCATCCCCAAGGATAAAAAATGGATTTTTCCTTTACCCACAGGAACGACGAGATCACACCGCACAGAACTTGGAGCGGAAGGAACTACGTAGGAAGGAAGGACAATGGAAGCCCTGTCTCCCCAATAGCAGATACCTCGGAGAAGGGGCAGACCAAGGAAGAACAAGAAAGTTGGGGAAACTAGAATCTCAAATGAGTCGCACACACGGCCGATCGCTAAATAATTACTTATGTGCAACGTCTGCCTAGAGCCTTTGGAAGGCACAAGCCGAGAAAGTAGGAGAAAAACGACGAGGATGGATATTGTGGGTACAAATGATCAAGAAGCATCTCAATATACGAATCTAGCCATCATCGAACTATACCAAGAAAACAAGGAGCTGAGACAACAACTAGCGACAAAGACCATAGAAGTGTCAGCAGCACAAGGTCATGAAGGGAACGTGACTTGGCTCAAACAACAACTCGGAGAGGTGTAGGATACGATTTCACAGTTGCACAAAGCACAATGGTTGTTATAAGAAAGGTATGCCAAACACTTCATAGAATGTGAAGCAGCCGAAGAGATGGCCCACACAGCTCTCACCAGTGAGAAGAAGAAACAAGATTAGCCAAGTTCGTTCCTGTATTCACAAACAAAAGGCAAATCTTGACAATTTTGATGGACACGTCGCCCTAAGACATTTGGATATTTTGATAATGGTCATGAATGTCTACATCCACTTGTCGCGCACATTTCCCCCCACAAATGAGTGTATGACAGGAAATCAAAGTCGTTACAACAAATAGCGGGACTCTGACAAACATTGTACACTCGGATATCTGGTCAAAGGAAGGCTTTGACACATCATTTCCCCATGATGATATCGGATCGATAACTGAATCCCCGTGGCAAATTACAAACAATCATGATGTAGCCAGATGTATTTGTTGTCTATTTTTGGAAAACGTCATGTGAAGAGTTTTGTAACACATAACAGTCAGTTTCCTAGTTTGTAAAGATAGTAGTTAGAAGAGTAGGGTAGCTCAAGTGGCGCCCCCTTTTATATATTTTATCTTTTCGATGTAAGCCAGGTTGGTTGGAAAAATTAGTATAGATAGTAACTATTGTATGTAATTTGAGTCTAATCGAAACTTAATGAAAAAATCATGTAGCTTTGATGAAAAGATTCTAATTGTAGCAGTTGGATGTATTGTTTCCCTTTCTTGCATACATGTTCCCTATTTTCTTCATTTATATCCTTTTCTGTCTAAATCAGAACGAAATTTTGAACCTGTGGATTCGTTGCGCAATGCCCCTTGTTCGTGCCATTTAGACAAAATGTTTTTCTTCTAAATTTTAACTCTAAATTCATCCGCAACGGTGCTCTAAGTTACTCCCTGTGTCTTCTCCTCGCCACATATTATGATTTTTCACTGAAGATTGTTGCTCGCTTATCCTTTTCCTCTCAAGTTTAGTCACCGAGTCATTTTTTTGTTGTTCTTCTCGAATCGACTCCATAGCCCAAAGTCTTACTTTCTTGCACCAATATAACCAGAACCCATTATTTCAAAGTTTTTAAATCTAGCCACAAATTTAAAGTCATATCCCACGCAAAGACACAGTCTTCCGAGAGAATCCTCTCCAGGTCCGAAAGACTAGTTTCGGGCCTCAAAATTGGTTGAAATTGTTACCTTTGTCGTATGTTTATCAGCCAAACAGATTTACAGAGTGATAACATTCTGGTGTCATTGTCGGGGGAATGAAATTGAATAGATTTTCCCTGGGAGAGCGACTAACATTGTAGTTTGACCCCTGAGGGTAACAGAGAGACAAAAATCTGCACCAGCTGAAACCTTTACCCTGGAAACTCCAGTCAAAAAGACCAGTAGCTCCAAGTAGTGCAATTCAATAACCCTGGCTCTAAAGATGATCTATACCAGAGAAAATCCTGACCCAAACCCTACAGAGCCTATGTACGAGCCTGAGAAAATCTTGTGTGGGACTAGAGAGAAAATGTCGGACCCATTTTATTACCTGGAAAAAAATTTGTCTTTACCAAAAGATGGTGCACAAAGCATCGACGACCTTGAGTTTGATGCACTCTTTGAACAAACCCTTTTCAGTTCTAAGTCGGAAACTAGCTTGAACGAGATAGTTTTCGACCAGAAGATATTCCAAGCCCTAGTGTCTAATAATATACCTCAAATCCCAAGCCCTCCTAGAGCCATGGTTGCCAGATTCGCCCCCCACATTCTGCCCACCCAAATGCATGATTTTCCCCAAAATTACAGTCAGAGGATTAATCTCTATGATGTTGAAGGGAGTGTTTCAGCCCAAAATCATCTGTATTGGTTCAATGATTTTGTCGACCTGGAAGAGGTAGACTATGCAGATGAGAAAATGAGGTTGTCTTCACAGAGTTTTGTGGAGGAGGTGAGGAAATGGTTCAAATTCCTCCCAGTTGCGAGCATTCGAGACTTTGCCACATTCAAAACGTCTTTCATCAATAGATGGGGAGACAAGAAGAATCCCTTGCAGTTGTTAAAGCAGTACAATAATATGAAGAAGGCGTTGGAAGAGACGGTGCAATAATTCTCAGCTCGTCTTGATTCCTATAGAAGTCCAGCCACCTCCTGGGGCTGCGCAGTTGCAATACGTCGACTCCTTCGAGAACGATTTTGCCTTATTGTTCGGAGAAAGGATATAAGAAAACCTAGATGCGATAATGAGAAATGTGATTGAAGTTAAGGTAAATATGATGGCATCAGGGAAGATCAAAGAGAGATTCAACAGAGGTGATAAGAAGCCCCAAGGAGATGCGCAGCCATCAACATCGAGATTCACAGATGACAAATTCAACTTAATGATGAGAACCATGGATAAGATAATGGAGAAGATGTCTATAGGAGGCAGACCCGTTTCCTGAGAACGACATGACCCCCAACCCAGGAATCAGAACCTCAGGAGGGGTCAAGTTCATCAGATCAGATAGAGGGAACAAAGGGAGCAAAGAGATCAAGGCAACCAGTAGACAAGGCCTCTGTTCCAAAACAACTACGCGGATGAAGACTTCGATCAGATGTTCGAAGACCAAATGCATTGTTGCGATGACAAGAACCCATACTTTTTTTTGACAAAGAGAGAACATGATTGGTACATGAGCAGAAATGACGATTTTATGCTGGAGACAGACAATGCATGGATTGTGGAAACAAATGATGTGATGTCCTGGGAAACGGAAGAGTTAAGAAAAGGTTATCAAAACGCTATCATGCAGTTTCATAAGAAATATAACCTCAAGAGTAAGGAAGCATCCACCGAGCCTAAGCAGATGAATCCTGGAAGGAAACCTCTAATAGACACCCCTTCCACAAGCCAACCAAGGATGGACAACACAACCAAGGATGCGACGGAGAAGGAAAATTCGAAGGAGGAGGCCCCGAAGAAAACTCTGGAAGCAAACCGAGAAGTGGGTGGAAAAGAGGTAGATAAAGTTTGTCATCCCTTTAACTTTGAACATGAAATGGCTAAAATCAAAATCTCTGTCCCTTTCAACAAACTTATCAGAAAGGGAGAATATCAAGAGAAAATTATTAGAATGTTGAAAATGGGAGGGACCCTCGACACTTTGAATGTCCAATATGATCACCCCTCTATCATGTTTGGTCCACGCATTGAAGAGACAAGTGATACTGAGAATGTCCCTCTGTTCTATGTCAATCTGAAGGTCCACGACATGACCCTGCATAATGCCATGCTGGATTCAAGTGCATCACACAACCTCATGCCAAAGGTGATCATGAACGAATTAGGTCTGGACATCACCAGACCATATAAGGACCTTTTCTCTTTTGACTCGAGAAAATTCAAGTGCCTAGGCCTCATCAATGACTTGGTCATGACATTGGCCCAGATTCCTTCGAAGAACATGGTGATGGACGTGCTTGTGGCGAACATACCCCCTAAGTTTGGCATGTTGTTGTTCAGATTGTGGGCTGTGAAGTTAAAGGGGACCCTGCAAATGGACATGTCATACGCCACCATTCTTATCTTTGGCCAGAACAGATGGTTGTATAGAGAAGTGTTGCTGAAATACATGGTGAGTAGAAAGACACAGAAAAATAACCATCCCATATACTCCATCGACACTAAGGTTGGTTCTTTTATATTCTACAATGAACTGAGTTTTGAAGAAGAGGAGTCGACAACCATCATGATAGTCAATGAGGAAACCACATGGAAAGCAGCAGAGTGGGCCAACTCAGACAACTGCACGGAAAACAGGTTATAGAACATGAGTTTTGACGGTGTGGTCAACAAAGAAGGGGTTGGGACCAACGTATGGGTAAGCTCCCTTGAAATAGGCACAAAACTGTACTCATACAAGTTCGCGTTCAAATGCACAAACAACATGGTTGAGTATGAGGCACTAATTTTGGGCCTGAAGGTGTTGAAATAATTAGGCGCAAAGAGGATAGCAGTGCACAGAGACTCTAAACTGGTCATAAACCAGGTTAAAGGCATATATCAGACAAAGCACCCCAGGCTGAGAACGTACAGGAACCTGGCATTGGAGCTCCTCCAGGAATTTTCAGAGTATGACATATATGCTATCCCAAGGGAGAAAAATCATATCATCGATGCATTGGCCACCTCATCCTCGGTTTTTAAAATTCCCATCTTCCCAAACAAAAAATATGATATTGAAGTCAAACACAGTTCAGCAGTGCCTAATAATATCAAATATTGGCAGGTGTTTGAGGACGACAAGTAGGTAGAAAGATTTCTTCAAATGAGTGATGAGTTCTCTAATACAAACATTGACAATGAATGTTGTTGCGACGAAGATGGAAGTGTGGATGCGCGCAGTAATGATGACCCTTTCCAGAACCAAATCACGGGAAGGGACATAATACAACTAAAAAATAACATCATTCTGAAGGGGTTAGTGTTGCTGGAAAAGTTATTTGACGAAGATGACATGGCTAAAAATCCCAAGATCACTGCAAATGAAAAGGACATGAAAGACTGCAACATCAAGACTGAGGAGAACCCAAAAATGATAAAATTATCGAAAATTCTTAGCCTAGAGGTCAAGCAAGACTACGTCAAGCTCATGAAGGAGTTCCCCGACGTTTTTGTGTGGAGCTATGATGATTTGAAGGTGTATGACACTGATCTAGCATGTTATCCCTCTCAAAGAAGATCAAAAACCTTTTAAACAGAAGCCGAGACGGATAAACCACTTTTTACTGTCGTTGATCGAGAAAGAGGTAAAGAAACTTTTCAACGCTAAGATTATCGTTTCTTTGCAGCTCTCGAAATGGGTAGCTAATTTGGTGGCCATGAGAAATAAGAGCGGCAAGATAATACTTTGTGTAGACTTCCAAAATTTAAACAAAGTTTCCCTCAAGGATCACTACCCTCTTCCTAAAATGGACTATATCCTGCAAAAGGTGGTAGGGTCCCAAAAGATGTCCATGCTAGACGGTTTTTCAGGGTATAATCAGATCATGGTCCACCCAGATGACAGAGAAAAAACATCTTTCACAACTCCATGGGGAACTTTTATGTATGTCAAGATGCCCTTCGACCTGATGAACGTTGGAGCCACTTTACAAAGGGAAATGGACATCTTGTTTGCTAACGAAAAAGGACAGGTTCATTGTGATCTATCTGGATGAAATCACGATACACTTTGCCTCCGACGAACAACACCTCGAACATCTGAAGAAAGTTTTCCAAAAATGTAGGAGGTTTGGCATATCGCTAAATCTGAAGAAATCACATTTTGGGGTGGAAGAAGGGAAGTTGTTGGGACACATTATCTCAAATGAGGGAATTAATATAGACCCCAACAAGTTCGAAGGAATCTTGAAGATCGACACTCTATGCAGTAAAAAATAAGTCCAATCCTTCCTGGGAAAAGTAAACTTCTTGAGGAGATTCATCTCGAATCTGGTAGAGATTATAAATCATATCACCTGCATGCACAGAAAGGGAAATGAAATCAAGTTGAACCCAGAATCCAAGAAGTCATTTGAAGATATCAAGGTGGCATTGACTAGAGCACTTATGCTATCCAGTCTATATTTCATGAAGGATTTCATCATGTTTTCATTCGTCTCAAAGAATACAATTGTCGGCGTGTTGTTACAGAAAGACGAACAAAACTTCGAGAAGCCTATAACTTATTTCAGCAGGACGTTGCGGGATGCTCCACTAAGGTACGACATTATGAAAAAACAAGCATATGCTTTAGTTAAAACCTTGAAGGATTTCAGGACGTACATATTTTATTCCCACGTCATTGCTTATGTGCCCAGCAACTCAGTAAAGGATATCCTGACTTAGCCCGACCCTGAAGGAAGGAGAGGTAAGTGGATAGCGTCCATGGTGGAATATGACCTATATATCAAGTCTACGAAACTAATTAAGGGTCAGGTCCTTGAAAATAAAATGGCACAGTCGGATTATGATGATGTGGGAATAAATTTCATTGTCGATCTATCAGATATTCCTCAAGAAGAAAAAATTGTGTAGGTGTCCCAGGAGTTCGTCAATTTGTCGTTGTATGCAGACATCATCTATGTGTTGAAAAATCTCCAGGCCCCTCTAGGCGTAAGTAAGACTAAGGCCAGATTTCTCAAGCTTAAAGAGGTTAAGTTATGCATCCTGGAAAACTCACTCTACTGGAAAGATCCTGGGGGAATGTTGTTGAGTTGTTTGCTAGAGAATGATGCAAAGCGAGCCACAGAAGAATTTCACAAGGGTGACTGCGGGGGGCACCACTACTGGAAAACCACTGTGCACAAAATCCTAAGGGTGGGTTACTATTGGCCTACAATCTTCGTAGACATGTACAAAGAAGTTTCCAGCTGCCACGAATGTCATATTTTCGACGGGCAAAGAAAATCGCAACCCTTGCCACTAAAGTCGATCTCAGTCGAAGAACTGTTCATGGAGTTGGGTTTGGATTTCATAGGGGAAATAAATCTGCCATTCTCGGCATAGCACAAATGGTTACTCATAGCCACTGACTACTTCACGAAATGGATAGAAGTGATCCCTACGAAGAAAGCTACCGATGCAGTCATCATCTAATTCCTTGAGACAAACATCTTGTCGAGGTTCGGATGCCCCGTCAAGATCATAACAGACAATGCAGTTGCATTCAAATCCAAGAGGATGGAAATTTTTTGTCAAGATTACAATATAACCCTAGGGAGTTCTACAATGTACTACCCATAGGAAACAAGTTAGCAAAATCCTCGAATAAGAGCCTAACCAGGATCATCAAAAGGCTCCTGCAAGAAAATAAGAAAACTTGGCATAAAAATATTATCTATGCATTGTGGGTAGATCGGGTCACCACCAAGAAGTCCATTTCAACGTCACCTCTTCAAATTGTATACAGTGCTGAAGCAATTTTCCCTACCACACTAGGGTTTCCCATTAGAAAACTACTACAAGAGAAAGAGGCCAAGCCAAATGACACATAGAGAAGAATAAATCAACTGGTTCACACACAACAGATGAGGGAATAGGTGTAGAAACGGTCACATCTCCACCAGGAAAAGATGAAGAAATCCTTTAACAAGCATTTGAATCCAGAGGATTTCTGGTTGGGTGATCTAGTGTTGAGGTGGGACATGAGAAATGAGGACAAAGGAAAGTATGGAAAGTTCGATAATCTATGGACATGTTCATTCAGAATCAGTGCACATCATGGAAACAATGTTTATTTCCTAGAAGAACTAAATAGGGAGTGCGTTGGTTGGGGGGCTGTAAATGGCAGGTTCCTCAAACATTCTCTGATGAAATAAAATCTGTTTAAGTCATTTGTCATTGTAAATAGTCGTTTTATTTTGTGTCAAGTCAGTAGATCAGCAGAAAATTGAAGCCCAAAGTGAAGGCCCTGAGTTTTATGCTGAGTCTTTTAGAAACTTCGTCAATAGGTTTAGGTTGCGTCCTATTTTTCATATTGCAGTGTCGAAGAGTCAAAATAAGGCCCAATGGTCAGGCACCTAGTCTTCTGTTATTTGCTACCTCGCAGAGAGGATAGCATCCCCTTTGGAGCCACCATTTTTATTTCAATTAGAGTCGATTTTTAGTCGAGTTATATCCCATGTGTCAAAACACATGAAGTTAGGTACATAGCAATGAAGGGGCCGAAGTCAGCAAGCGGTCAGTTGGCCCTTGGGAGCAGGAAGGGATGTCAGAATCGAAACATACGCGAATGGTATGGGTGTGTCATTCCCAGAAAGTTAGGTCCTGTCAAATTTAGTTTCTACATGCCCTAGGTAGAGTCAATTAGTTAATGGGGTTCATGTCGGCAAGTGTTGTAACTATTATCAGTTCATCATGAAGGCTAAAGAAATGAAAAATCACGGCGTTCACATCACGTATGCCCTACAGCCCTTATCGCATGTACCTTACACGCATGGATGTGTTATGGAAAATATGTGGTTTGATTTGAAACATCTAGTAGCCATGAATTCAGTGTTCTTTCTTCCTTCCGCCCGATCTATTATAAATTCCAGAGGTTCTACACCCATTTTGATCATGAAATCAGATTCAATCTATGTCTATAAGTTTTCTCGTAGACCTAGGTCAATCGAATTCTCCATCTTGGGCATCCGCCCGATATACTGCGCGCAAGACAGATACCGGTCACGCCATGGAGACCTCTCAAAGCATGAAGAAGGGTAAACATAGTGGCAGGATCACCAGACCCGATCCCCAAAGTGATTGGGATTCATTCTCACTCACAACAGGCATCCCCAAGGATAAAAAAGGGATTTTTCCTTTACCCACGAAAACAACGACATCACACCGCATAGAACTTGAAGTAGACGGAACTGCACAGAAAGGAAGGATAGTGGAAGCCATGTCTCCCCAACGGCAGATACCTTGGAGAAGGGGTAGACCAAGGAAGAAAAAGGAAGTTGGGGAAACTCGAATCTCAGATGAGCCGCTCCCATGGCTGATCTCTGAACAATTACTTATGTGCGTCGTCTGCCTGAATCCTTTGGAAGGCACGAGCCGAGAAAGTTAGAGCAGAATGAGGAGGATGGATGTTGTGGGTATAAATGATCAATAATCATCTCAACAGCTGAAGCAGGCAAAGCTAGCCATCGTCAAATTGTACCAGGAAAACCAAGAGTTGAGACAACAGCTAGTGACAAAGACCATAGAAGTGTCAGCAGCACAAGGTCGCGAAGGGAATGTGATGTGGATTAAACGACAACTCAGAGGGGCACAGGATACAATTGTACAATTGTAGGAAGCACAACGGCTGTCGGAAGAAAGGTATGCCAAACACTTCATAGAATGTGAAGTAGCCGAAGAGATGGTCTGTGCAACTCTCGCCAGCGAGCAGAAGAAAAAATATTAGCCAAATCTATTCCTGTATTCATAAACAGAAGGAAAATCTTGACAATTTTGATGGACACGTCGCCCTAAGACATTTGGCTATTTTGATAACATTCATTACTATCTATAGCCACTTTTCACGCACATTTCCTCCAGCAAATGAGCGTGCAGTAGGAAATCAAAGCCATTACAACAGACAATGGGACTCTGACAAACATTTTTCCACTCGGATATATGGTCGAAGGAAGGGTTTGACACATCATTTCCCCATGGCAATACCGGATCGATAACCGAATCCCCATGGTGAATTACAAACAATCATGATGTAGCTAGATGTATTTGTTGTCTATTTTTGGAAAACGTCATGTGAAGAGTTTTGTAACGTAGAACAGTGGATTTCCTAGTTTGTAGAGATAGCAGTTACAAGAGTAGGATAGCCCAAGTGGCTCCCCCGTTTATATATTTGATCTTTTCAATGTAAGCCAAGTTGGTTGGCAAAATTAGTATAGACAGTAACTATTGTATGTAATTTGAGTCAGATCGAAACTTAATGCAAAAGTCATGTAGCTTTGATGAAAAGATTCTAATTGTAGCAGTTGGATGTATTCTTTCCCTTTCTTGCTTACGTGCTCCCTGTTTTCTTTATTCATATCATTTTCTGTCTAAATTGGAATGAAATTTTGAACCTGTGGATTCGCTGCGTAGCGCCCCTTGTTCACGCCATTTAGACAAAACGTTTTTCTTCTAAAAGTTCACTCTGAATTCATCCTCAGCGGTGCTCTGAGTTACTTCATGTGCTTTCTCCTCACCACATATTACAATTTTGCACTGAAGATTGTTGCTCACTTAGCCTTTTCCTCTCAAGTTCAGTCACCGAGTCATTTGTTTCTGTCATTTTTCTCGAATCGACTCCATAGCCCAAAGTCTTACTTTCTTGCGCCAATATAACCAAAACCCATTATTTCAAAGGTGTTAAATCTAGCCATAGCTTTAAATCCATATCCTATGCGAAGACATAGTCTCTCGAGAGAGCCCTCTCTAGGCCCAAAAGGCTAGTTTCGGGCCTCAAAGTTGGTTGAAACAGTTACCACTGTCGTCTGTTTATCATCCAAACATATTTACAAAGTGCTCACAGGATGTTCTGTTATTTAAAGCTTTATCTTTATCTGATGATTAGCATATATTTACAGTCATTGTGTTTAATCATGTCACCATGATTTATTACTTGGATACACATACACAAGAAATATGTTAGTAATTACATAACCAAAACAAAGAGAATAAACTTATGGAAACAATCATAAAAGAAAGGATCTATGTTTATGCTATGTTAGAAGTTATGTGCAATTGAAAATGTAAAGCATGTTAGTGTTAGTCCTAACTATTAAATGCTTGGTTAGTGGCTATGTGATTTTCATTTGAGTTATTGTGGGCACATATGATATGGCAATGCATATGGTATGGCATAAAAACTTGGCATGGGTTAACGTGAATGTTTTGGGTGGTGCATTGGGAAAGGAATAATCGTCGCAGTTTTCAATGGATTGGAAATTGATTACATGGTTAGTGCATTGATGATTGTTGGTTGTCCTGTACTTTGGAATTGAATATAAGAGGAGATGGAAGCGGCATGTTTTAAATGCACATCACTCCATCCTCCCCCCATCAGGGCTTCACCCTAGTATGGTTCTTGTTTCATTTTGATCCATTGGTGGTTAAGCTCTGCAATTCATGCTTGGGAAGAAAACACTCGACCAGCTCACTCTTTTAAGCTCTCAGTTACATTTATGGTTCTTTTTCACCCCATCTGTGAATTACGATCTCTGTATGAACGAACAATGGCTCAGTAATGCTTGGGTTTGTGTTTTCCTAAGAATTGCAACTGTGTAAATGCATGGTTTTTCTCTCTGAAATGACTGTGTAATTGTTCGATTTGCAAGTAAAAGAAATGTTTTTTGGTTGTGTTGTGCATTTGTTGGTTTCTTTATTGGTTAAAATCATGGTGGGTCTCTATGTATTTTTAAAATGAATATGGGTATTATCGCTCTGTGTTTTAATGGTGGAGGGTTCTACTCTATGTATTCTTGTTGGTTGCTTCCTCACAGTTATGAGGGTAACCCTATCCAGTCGTATTCGGACTGCCATTTGGTTGTTGTGTATTTTTTCCAAAGTCATGGTCATGGGATTATTCACATGGTCTTGGCATCAAAGTATCTCGGAATTCAGTCCTAGGGTGGCCATTATGTCAATATATATGATATATGGTTGTTGGGTGATATAATTTGTGCCTCGGGTTATGCATCCTCACTGGCCTTGTTGTCAAATGATTCGGCTCTTAAGAAATAGACAGAGGTTATACCTCTGTGTGTTCTAGGTAATTGTCATTGTCCAGTGGACATTTGCTTCTCCTCTGCAAATGCCAGACACACTATGTGCATCGTTTTTCTACCCTACCTGTCTTTGTTCCCTATGTGGCTAATTGTTGTGCCATTGCCCAGATCGGGAGTTATAAGGAACCCTATGGTTTCTACTATGCTTGTATCGAAGGGTCTTTGCCTATGATCGATGTGTTTTGAGGACCTCCAGTTCTCTGTGCTATTGATGACTGAGCGCACTCTTGATTACCTCTTTGTATTTGTTGTGACAGAGCTCGATTTTAAAAAAATCCCCTACTGTTCTTACTCTTTTCGGATTCTTTTCAGTTATCAGGGATTGGTTGTCAAATGGAGTGGTTATGAAATGTTTTGTCGAGTCCCTATCTCATCTTCCTATGATGAAATTGGTTGAAAAGTTGTGATTGAGAATGAGTAATAATATGCAGTCAAGGGCTGCCTCTTTCTCGTGATACCTTCAATCGTTGTGTTCTTACAGCATGGTGTTGATTGCAAATTGGAGACTCATGTATGTTCCACTAGGCCCGATCAGGGTTATAGCAAACTATGTAATTGGTAATTGTGTGTATTTTGTTATGTTCATTGTGCATCTATTATGGAATCATTGTGCATATTATGAATGGTTGCATTGACAGTGATGAAGATCGGGTTTATGTTGATTGTGGTTCTGTTACAAGATCTTATTGGTTGATTTGTTGAATAATGTATGAAATCGGACATGTTTTAGAAGTCTGTTCAATTTGGAAAGGGACCTATGCATATGTTTTAATTGGACAATTGTGAATTTATGCACAGTGTATGATATTTTTATAGCGATGTATTATGGATAGAGGTGGAGCAATGTTGTTGTATGTTTTCTTTCAATTCTTAAAAGGAAAGGAAAGAAATTAGAGACCAAGCATTTTCTTAACAGGGTTGTTGGAAGTTTTTTCTGATTATGAGTATGATTGTAGATTGTTCTAATTGAGAAGTTTTGAAGAATTTGAATGTTGAACAATGAATAGTTTTGATACACAGTAATTATTGAATTGGTGTTGGTATTTTTTTTATTGAGTACGGAGTTATTTTTATTGATTACTTGATTTGTTTTATGAACATTATTTGTTATTTCCCTGCCATTCTCTCACTTTTCAGCACATTACAAGTCCTCTCACCTTCCCAAATTCACTATTCACTCCATGTTCTTAAAATTAAATTATAGTTAAATGAAAACTATGTATTATAGAAGTTGAAGGATGGCACAGGGATGAGTTATAGTTGATATGCTCTTTTATTACAATACAGTTGATTGTTTGATAATTTGTTGAGTAGTAATCATGATCTACCCCCCTTAATTTTACCACTTTTCGCTCAATACAATCCCTCATATATCCCAGAACCCTTATTCACCCCCTGCTCATTGACAAGTATTAAACGATTTTATGGATTGGATTGCATGAGTCTGATCTGTTGTTGAGCCAAACTTTGTTTCATATTTAAAGAGATGTCATGTATGGTTTGTTGAAGAAACTAGTTGCTAACAATTAATGCATATAGGAATGAGCTTCTTCAACAGAGGTAGCCATGGTCGGGGTAACAAGGTAAGAGGAAATTGGAACAGGGGCTCTAGAAGACCAAGGTTTTCTATACATTTTGATGTAGACTCACAAGAGTTGAGCCAGCTATTTCAAGCTGGATTTTTTAACTGGATTGGACAAGGATTGGTCCAACCTAGGCTATAAAGGCCTCATTTCCAAGCCCTGCATGTTCTTGGTATCTCAATTCCTCCTCATGTCTCATTACAACCTGAAGTCCCTGAAAATGATGGATGGCAAGAGATTGTCCACCCGACAGCCTCCCAACATCATGGCTGGCCCAATTTTTCTCTACCTGCTCCTCCTCCACCGGTTAACCAAATTGTCCAAGCTTCCCCTGCACACTCACCGGTACAGTCTTTCCACACAAGCAAGAGGTTAAAAATCGAAGCCCACCATGCTCATGATAAAGGAAAAGTTGTTGTTTCCCCCTCCTCTCCCTCAAATGACTGCTAAATCCGTTTCATCCTGCATGCATTTGAGAGATGATTTCTCTCATGTTATTAGTGAGATTAGGCCTAAAGGCTCCACAAAACCTAAGGAAAATTTGGAGAAATCAAAGAGAGACAGCAGCAACAAAGGGAAAATTGCCTCCTAGAGTGGAAAATATGGTTTTTGAGTGTTTTTATTTATTCATTGTTGAGAACAGTTGACTTCTGAAGTTTTTGGACAGCACATTATTTTTTGGATATGTTGGATATTATAGTTTTGGATATGGTTTCAAATATCATTGATATTAATTTTCAAATTATGAGAGTGATGATGGGAGCCACAAGGAGGGATGTGTTTGATTGATTAACTAGTTATGTTTATGCTTGTTAAAGAAACCAAAGGGAGTCACAATGGGTCCCACCTACTAGTTATTATTTATTAAAGACCCTTATTATTATTTTATTAATTTTCCCCCTAAACTAAAAAGTTGGTTGAGTTTTAGTTAACTTAACTAAAGAGGTAGTTTAACTACTTCAACTAATTTTGATTGCTTAAAGGCAAAAAGAGAAGGAGGAACAAGGGGAGAATAGAAGGAGAAAGCATACTAAGGCATGTTCTTGAGTTTTATTGAGATAATTCAGTTTTCATTCATTCTTTAATTCATTGAAAGCCTAATTCTCTTTTATGATATCAAGGTCCTATTGTAGACAGCAAGATTCAAGGTTGAATTACATCATTCAGACACTTGTTTTTTAGAGGTGTTGATCTATCTTTAATAGTCTGTGTAGACTTGATTGTTTGTGAATTAAATTTCATGACTGATAAAGGATATTGTGCAGAGTCGAGTGCGCAGCAATCTGTGGCAAGTTGATCCATCTTTTAAAGTTCAGTTTTTTACTTTCTTTCAGAAGTCCTTTTGTATGGTTTTCATCGGGGACATCTAAGTTTGACTTTGGTCCAAACTTCCTCAGGGAATTTCATAAAGAGAACGATTCTTTTGATGAATTGGAATGAAATAAGCGATTGTTTTATGTCTCATCTGTGTTGATTATTGACTTGGTATTTTTACTTCTGTCTCTACATTTATTTCTGGACCTGTTATATTCAGAAAATTACATAAATATTGAATTTTTCAGCAATCTTTTATTTATAAGAAAATTAGCCTAAGCCCTTGTAACCAATACTTGTGGATTAGGAAACAATTTTTGATGGCTATAAACATAGGGTGATATTCTCATCTATCTTGCTTTAGCCAAGTAAAATCTAAAAATGCTTGAGTAAGATCATTTCATATCTTTTCCTCAACATTTATTTGGCAACCATACTGGGGAGATCTTCAATATCTCTCTGGTTGATTTTTATCTATTTTTTTTATATTGATTCTTTGACTATTTCATTTCTTAATGATTGTACCTGTTGCAAGGTAGCCTAATATTGAGCCCATTCTTCAAGATCAGACCAGCATTGTTTTAAACTTGTTTAACACCATTTTAGACATTGTTAATACTCAGGATGAACTTAATCGTTCATGGGAAGCAATTGAACAAGACATAAGTGCCCAAGAACATTGGGAAGTTAGACGTAGATAGCTTAGTAATTAGCAATAACTTTCCTTTTTAGCTTTGATCTTCCTTTCATGTCCTTAGACCTTCGTGTTTCTAGGAGAAGAAGAGGCTTATCACCTAAAATTAATCCTGTTGTTGAAATAGGAAGAAGGAACGTTGTGTTATCAACCCAACAAAGTGCTCTAAGGAGAACCTTGTCTGATTCATCCAGTTCATCTTTATCTCCTTTACCTATTATCCATAAGATGGCATCTAGTGGTGGCTCTAGTAGCACTAGAGGTGCTTCTTCATCTCAATCTTCAACTTCATTGGTGATTGGTAGCTTATATAGTCACCAAGTCCATGTCCAATCTACCACAAACCCCACCAAAGTCATTAAAAAGTATGATCCTTTTCAGTTTGAAGAAGATGTTACAACCACACTGTGGCATGTTTCCTCTCCTCTTAACCTGGCACCTGCTACTCGCTCACTCCCTAAATTCAAAGAGCATCTCCCTAGGTTTTCAGGGAATAACACTCTCACTACGAATGAACACTTGGTGGCATTTTCTAATGCTTCTCACAATAGGAGCCAATGACAATGATACTTGTATGTGCTTATTTGTCAATTCCCTTGAAGGGAAGGCTGCGACTGATTTCTTCGATCTCCCTCCTAAGATTTTATCTACCTGGGAGGAGTTAGTCTATTGGTTCAAATCCACCTATGGGCAATCCAAAGCCCATCCGAGTAGTTACGGGAATACAATAACATCGCTTATAAGGATGGTGAGACCATCAAGTCCTTCAACTTGCGTTTCACCAAGTTATACAATCAAATCCCTAAACTCATTCGACCTCGGAACAAAGCCACTTTCATGCATTATTATAATGCATTACCTTCCCCCTACCATCATAGGCTTGAGGAAAAGTCCATTGATAACCTTGGCTCTTCTCTGCAAATTTGTTTAGAGTATGAAGAACATCTTGAAAGAAAAGGTCTTCCTCAGAGAGAATCAATTAAACAGACAGACATGTTCACCCTCTTACAGCTTCTACAAGACATGATTAATCATATGATAGCATATGAATGAAAGGGAAATGTCTCCCCTCTTACCCCTGGAGCTTCATCCTCTTCTGCACCCCCTTTAGAAATCCAAATGAAAATAATTTTCAGCCTAAAGTTATCATGCCTCGTAATTGGTGTAACTTTTGCGAGGAACATCACGAGGAAAGTACATGTGAGGTAAGGAAGAGTTCCAGAGATAAAATCTTTGGTAAGAGACCTGAAACTACCATTGTTGTCCTAGATTTTGCAGATCTGAAAGGTGTCATGATCATCAATACTAGAAATAAATCCTATGCTACAAAATAAAATATGATCCTCCCCGCAATTCTTCGAGCCCAAGATCATCCTCACTAGTTGCTATTGTTCAGGTTCCTAAGGTTCCTGACAATCAAGGAACGATCTCTCCTCTCCCCTCTTCCAAATACAATATTCTAAATCAGTTGGCCAACATCAAAGAAGATGCAACCCTTATGGACATGGTTGTCCTCCCTGAACAACATAGACATATAAAACAATCCATAGAAGGAAAAGATTTCGTTGTAGCCAACCTCTCTGAAGAAGTAGATGAACATGATTCGTTTGTAAATAAAGTAGGTGTACATAACTTTAGATAGCCTGTAAAAAATCCCCCTTTTTATGTTTATGTAAATATTATGGAGAAGATTGTACATTGTTGTCTCATTGACAGCGGTTCGGGCCCAAGTGTAATGTCAAAGATTATTATGGAAGAGATAGGCTTGTCTTGTACAAATGAAATGCTAGAAGCAGGCTCTCTTATAATAGTCTACAACAGACGACCATAGGTGAAATCAAGGACGTGACCTTGGTTTTGTGCACGCACCCTGAAATAAGGACAACCCTTAATATTCAGGTAATCGATATGCCAGTAAGTAACTACTCGATCATCCTAGGAAGAGATTGGCAAGCTTTGACAAGCGGGTACCTCTCACTCGACGGGACACACTTATTTGTTCCTCGGAATGGTAAAAACATCATAGTCCTTAGAGAGGGAAGGATTTCACCTTATATAGAAAGTGTTCCACAGCCTAATGTGAATTATATCAAAGAGGACCTAGGGGTGTATTCCATCTTTGCAGAGGAGGATAACATTCCCTTGGAACAAAACGACTTAGAAAACGATATGTGGCATATGCACTATGATGGTTCATGCTCCAATGAAGGAAATGGAGCTTGTATTATCTTGTACTCTCCTGTGGGGAAAATCCCTAACTTTTCTTATTGGTTAGAGTTTTCTTGCACAAACAATGTCACTGAATTTGAAGATTTATTATTAGGCATTGAAAACGCTTATAATCTCGGTTGTGGTCACCTTATAGTTTTTGGGGATTCTAAGCTTGTTGTGAACCTTGTACGTAAGATATATTCCCCTAGCAACAAGTTGATGAAACGCTACACCCAAACTATTTGGGAACTTATCTTGAACCTATTATCTTTCAACATTACTCATGTTAAGAGGGAATTGAACTCAATGGTTGATCGGTTAGTTGTTTTTGCAGCCTCTCCTAATCAACAACTTTTGCCACACAGCCCTAATTGTACTTTTCAATCTTTATATCGTCCGCATATCCCTGACAATAAAGAATCATGGCAAGTCTTCCCTAGCGATGAGAACATCTATGTTTTCATTCAAAATAAACCTTTTAAGCCTAAGGAAATCATAGCAATGGAAGATAACAAGATTCCTAAGGGCTTGACTCCTCTAGAAAGTTCATTTTCATCGAGTGATGTAGGCAAAAAAGAGAAACATAAAGAAGAGGAGTCGAAAAGGAAGGTGGGTGAAACCATATCCTTGAACATTGGAACACCCGAGTCTCCAAAGAATGTTAAAATAGGTGTCCAATGTTCCGATGAAGAAAAAATGAAGTTTGCCAGACTACTTGGTAAATTTCAAGATCTTTTTGCTTGTTCTTATGAGGATCTTCGTGGTTTTGATCCCGCTCTTATACAACATGCCATTCCTATCAAGGAGGGCATAAAACAAGTTAGACAAAAACAAAGACCTATCAACCCTGCACTAGAAGCAACTATTCGAAAGGAGTTGGAAAAACTCTTGAAGGCTGGAATTATCTTTCTGGTTAAGTATTCAGAATGGGTTTCTAATTTGGTTCTCGTTCGGAAAACAAATGGTCAGATAAGATTATGCGTAGATTTTCATGTATTGAATCGAGCTAGCATAAAATATCACTTTCCTCTCCCTAATATGGAAATGATTTTGCAGCAAGTTGCAGGATCGCAGATGATGTCCTTACTTGACAGTTTCTCTGGTTACAATCAAATCAAGGTAAAAAAGGCAGATAAATATAAAACCACATTTATTACTCGTTGGAACACTTTTGCTTATGAACGTATGCATTTTGGCTTATCTAATGCAAGTGACACTTTTCAAAGAGCTATGCAAATAGATTTTGAGGATTTGATCGGCACGATTATTCAGATCTATCTTAATAACTTAACTGTGTATTATAAAAACCGATCGGATCATTTTGGTCATCTTAGAAGAGTTCTCATGTGATGCAGGAAATTTGGCATTTATCTAAACCCTTCTCAGTCTATTTTCGGCGTTACCAAGGGCAAGCTCCTTGGACACATTGTCTCCAATTCGGGAATAAGCATTGATCTTGAAAGGATTGCTGCTATCCTTAATCAGCCTACTCCGACTTCCAAGAAGGAAGTTCAAGCTTTTATGGGCGTTATTAACTTCGCCCATAGGTTTGTTCCTGATTTTGTTGTAATAGTCAAACCGATTCATAATCTGCTTAAGCAAGATCCTTCTTTTTCTTGGACAGATGATGTCGAAAATGCTTTTGTAGGGATCACGAAAGAAATCAGTTCCGCACCGGTTTTGGTGAAGCTGGATTTTGAGAAAGAATTCACGATATATATTAATGCCACAAAGGAAGCAGTTTATGCTATCTTCATGCAATGTGATGACAAAGGAAATAAAAAACCTATGGCTTACATGCGTCAAAGTTTGTCTAATGATGAGGTTAAATATTCTTTTCTTGAAAAGCATGCTTTCGCTCTTGTTAAAGCTGTGGAAAAATTTCGCCACTTCATCTTAGGTAAGCATATGTTGGTAAAATTCCCTTTACCTGCTGTCAAGTTTTTGCTCTCACAGACTTATCTTTCAGGGAAGCATGCACATTGGCTTGCCAAGATCCAGGAGCATGATTTAACTATTGTGACTTCTACCACCATCAAGGGACGTGACTTAGCCCTTCACTTAGTTCATCATGCTAAAACTAGTGAAAAAAATGATGAACAAGATAGTTCCCTATCAACACTATTCTACATTGATAATCAAATCCTCCCTGTGTTTGAACATCCTTGGTAAAAGAATTTGGTTTACTATTTGCAAAACCAATGATGTCCAGATAACTTAGACACTCATCAAAGAAGAAGGTTATGTCTTGAATCTGCTAGATACGTCATTATAGGAGGCTTCTTGTTTAGAAGATCTGTTGATGGTATGTTGCTTCATTGTGTAAACGATGAGGAAGCACAGAAATTGTTGCAAGAAACTCATGGTTCTTCAAATTTTGTTATTCATGTAGACGGTCGTTTTTCTGCTAAAATCATTGCTTTTAAGATTATTAAAAAATGATACTATTGGCCTTCAATCTTTTGTGACTCTTATGTTTTTTTGAGATCTTGTGACAAGTGCCAGAAATTTGCTGGGAAAAGACATGTTTCATCCATGTCATATCAATTAACCAGAAAGAGAAAGTACAGGGGAAAAATAAAGGGGAATTTGGTTAAGTATAGAAGAGGGAAAAGAATAAAATAAAAGAGTGGGAAAATAGAAAAGCAGAGAGAAATTTTCGTAAGCGGGAATTGGTCTCAAACAAGCCCCATTGTTGCAAAACCATCATTTTCTAGTCCAATGTTCTATCCACTTACTCGTTTTCTATTGTGTTTGTACCATTAAAAAGGGTGTGAGCAAATGCTTTGTTGAAGATTTGTTTTTATTACAACTTGTGGGAGTAATTGTGTTCTTGATACATTCTTCAATGACTTTGATATATTATCTTAAGTATTAAACTTCTTGTATGATGGGTTGTTAGCATTAAAGCTTAATAATTGCATATCTAGAAACAACAATGACGATCTTGAATTTTAATATTGTGGTTGATTTCATAGTCTCATTTGACTTCAGCCACCATATATCATTTTTTTAATTCACAAACAAGAAATTTGGAAATTTCATTAATAAAGTAAAAGTGCTCAAATAGAGGCCAGGGGATGGACAACTAATAAATGTTTCATTTTGGAGTAAAAGAAACAAGGAAGCGAAAGGGAAATAAGAAATTGTTTGTTCAACAAGGTTGAAATGAAAACAAAACTTCTAGGCCGGGGCCCCGACTATCGCATCGTGACTTAGTGTTGATATGTTCTATCTGTATTACGAATAGAATTGAATGTTGGTTTGAAACTGTCTGAAATTCATTTATGTTTTCATAGAAGCTCGATGGGATAGACACAATGCATTGCCATATAATTTTTCAATGCTCCATATTAGATCAAATTACTTGAGCCAATACAATATTCAAGAACTATGAGACTATCGAACCATGCAAATGAGAAGAGATGTTACATCCAGCAAAGAAGTAGCAACCAAAATTCCAAGGCAAATTGTTTAGTAGTAAATCCATAAAAAACAAATATTGGGCAGTGTATATTTATCCATAGACATTGGACTGAGTTCTTTGCACCGAATCATTGAACATATTTGTCATAAATACAAGTACAGGAACTACAAAAAAAAAAAAAAAACATGCATACAATTATGTGTTGTTCCTCTAGTGGGACAACATGCAGGATCCATCGAGATGTTCTTCAACATGCATACAAAACTCATTACCATGTTTTTTTAGGAAGTCCTTGTAGTCTTCTCCTAGGAAGGTCAATGTTGGTTGTCGTAATCTCAATATCTTATGGAAGACATGAAGCGACAAAAAAAAAAGAGTGGTTTTGCAATGGAATAATTCTTTAGCTTGAAGCAGGTCAACAACACATGCTCCTGACGCTGGCGACCTGGAGACATTGCAAGGCACCACTGAATTGTACAAATAACAGGCAAAAAACCCCGGTGAGAAGTGTTTCCAATCCGTGGCCACCACTACTAAGAGCATGGCATCCCGCAACATCGCTCCAATGGCCCACACAAGTAAGAAAGCAACCCAGAATTCTTCAAATGCGGGAGGACATAAGAACCCATCCTCGCGATAAAATTGATAGTTCTCACAAGATTCTCGTGAGGAAGAAGAGGAAAAATGTTGTACGAAAAGCGGAAGAGCCCGAAACTGAAAGTGAGGAGACACCAACATACCACCTCCTTATAGTTGAAGACTTCAGGGACACAGTCTGCACAAGCAATTCGAGAGCTCCAAATTAATTCGTTCTGGGCAGGAGGGGACCAAGAGACCCCCTCCTTACAGGCAAATACCTCGGGGACACAAGCTGCACGAGCAATTCCAGAGGCCCAAATTAGTATGTTCTAGGCGGAAGTGTTGGATTACTGAGAGGGGGGGTAAATCAGTGATAGAGCAATAAAATCTTTTTTTAACCACAATATGCAAGTGTTATATCAATGTATCATTATCATCCAATAGTTGCATAGTAAATAAACAATGAACAAATGAGCAATCATACACATACACAGTACAGTAATGTTTTTACATGGAAACCCAAAGCAGGAGAAAACCAAGGAATTGTAGATTATAACCTTGTACAATATTTACTGCAAACAGATTTTCAGTAAAAGAACAGAAAAGATACAATGGCAAATACAAACATTACACAGAGATTTTTCCCCTAGAAACTCAAACCGGGAAAACCACCATATTCTATATTTTCATTGTGATACATTATTTACAATACAATATACATATAGGAGCCAGCGGCATCCAAAACCCTAACCCAATGACCTAGATTAGTCAACAAACCTAATTCCTTAACCGAAAATAGAAAACCATCAGCAAAAAATCATGTGTCGAAAAACCACCTAAATATGTGACATGTTTCCTAAGGAAAAGAATATTACAACACCTAAATAGGTGACACTACTACTCGTGAAAAGAATATAACACATATCCAACAAAAATGTTTTTTCTTATATGTCTTTAAAAATTACATTCATTGGAAGCACCAACTTCCTTTGTTTTCCAGTTGCAACTAAAAGGAGGCTCCAACACCCTAATTTCTCAGGCTACAACCTGAGGGAAGCTCCAACTCCCCAATTCTCTGGCTACAACCAGAAGAAGGCTACAACCTGAGGGAAGCTCCAACTCCCCAATTCTCTGGCTACAACCAGAAGAAGGCTACAACCCCCTATGTTCTCTGACTACAACTAGAAGGTGGCTACAACCACTTGTCTTTGCCCCGTCCAACCGCCCTGATGTAGAAGTAGAATGATGGAACCATTGTCACACTATTACTGTGAGATATATTGTTGTAAACATGTACCAATCAACTTGCACCAAACAACTTGTACCAATAACCTGAACCGGGAATGAGACTAAGGCTTATCAATTAAAAAAAAAAAATCATCATATAATCTTACACAATCACCATGCCCTCAATATAAGTAGATAAATCAATATCTTTTGAAAAATTGAATTAAATTAATATTTAAATAAAAAAAATGATAAATTTGATAATTATAATTTTAATAAATTGTTTTATAGTGATAATGTAAAATGATAAATTATCAAGATATACAATATTATCTCGATATCACTATCATCTCACGTGTTACATGCCATTATCATCTCTGTAACATGAATAAAAAGAAACAAAATGATAAAACACTTTCAAGCATAATATACCACATTGTTACATGTTGCACTGAGGACATTTAACTAAAAAGGTTCATGGAAAATTTGAATTTCTCATAAAGAGAATTAATAAATATATTTTGTGATGACATAAGAATCATTAAGGATTTAACTTATTACGGAAAAATTATTGATATTCAAAACCATTTTATTTGTTATAAAGAATATTTAATCTATATTGATATTCAAAACCATTTCATTTGTGATAAAGGGTAGGATATAATGAGAAAAAAAAAAAACTATTGATATTTAAAACCATTTCATTTGATATTTCATTTGATTTGTGATAAAGTGTAGGATATAATGAGATAAAAATGAATATTGTAGTTAATTATAAATAATTTTAGATATATTTAAATTTATATTTATTAATATTGATATTTAAAACCATTTCATTTGGGATAAAGTGTAGGATATAATGAGATAAAAATGAATATTATAGTTAATTATAAATAATTTTAAATATATTTAAATTTATATTATTAAATATTAAAAAGGATTAAATTTTTTGAGGTGTAAAATGTTTTTACTATGTATAATTATAATATATATTTTTTTATATATTAATTTTTATATTATATTTATATATAATACAAAATTATCTAACTAATAAATTTTAAAAATTTTAAAAACTAAAAATATTAAATTTAAGGTTTTAAAGAACCGAGATAACAACACTAATAATAATAAATATAGAATGATTCATTATAACACATTTAAAAAGTTACTCTATAAAATTCACTGTAATATTAATTCTAATAATAAATATAGAATGATTCATTATAACACATTTAAAAAAGTAACTCTATAAAATTAAATTCACTGTAATATTAAATTTAATATTTAAAAATTTAATATGTAAAGAGTTGTGAAAAATTCATTGTAATATTAATTTAAGATTTTAAAAAATCTAGACAAATTCACTTTTTTAATAAATATATAAATATATAAATTTTGAATAAATATAAATATATAAAGTTTTAAAAAGTGAGGACAAAATTATTGTAACAACCATCCTAAATATTTTAAAAGACTAGACAAATTTATCTTTATAATAAATTTAAAGAGTTGAGACAAGTTCATTGTAAGTTTAACAAAGCTTAAACAAATTCACTGTAACAACTTCAACTTAAGTAACAAATTTTCATTGATAATAAATTTTAAAGTTTTAAAGAGTTAAGATAAAAATTTCAACAAATTTTCTGTAATTATAAATGTAAAGTTTAAAAGGGTGAAGACAAATTCATAGTAGAAAAATCAATACATATTTTAAAGAGCTAAGATAATATGTGCATAACTCCATGATTGTGGATGGAAGTAATGTTTTTCACCAAGTCATACATAATTTTCATGTAATTATATTAACTAGATGCATTTATTTCAGTGTACATGTCAATTTCTAATCCTTGTGTAGAGATTTGATTTACTAAAGTAGGGTGACATATCATGTAGGTTAATATAGGTTGAAGTAGATGCATTTATTTCAGTGTAATTAGATAAATGGGATGCATTGATTTCAGTGTATGCCCATTTTAAATTGACTTTAATTATATATTGTGGTATTTATAAGAACTACATGAATTGTTTTCAGTGTTTGAACATTAGATTTAGTGTGTGTTGCATTGATTTCAATATTTCATTTCTTTCATATACGGGTACAATTTCATGGTTGCAACCAATCTGCTTCACCTCTTGGGAACAATGTTGGAAATGCCATATCAAATAATCCCTTGGTGTTATACTCATTGATTAGAGATGAGCCAATGCCATGCCAATTAAAAGGGCGGTAGCGATGGAAATTTAATTTATTAAAATAGGAGCATTGAACTCCATGCATTGATTTCCTTGTGCATGCATTGCTTTAAGTGTTTCAACATTAGATTTGGTGTGTTGCAATGATTTCAATATTTGCAATGATTTCAATATTTCTTTTCTCTTTCATACAAGGTTCCTCTTATTCTAAGAAATTAAATGCATAGAACTATTGATCATGATTTTATGAGCAGAACGAAATGAATACAGATCTATATTATGAACATAGAGATACAGAGATACATTAAAACTTGGCTTCTATTCAATAAAGAAATATGTTGAAACTGTAAAATGCAGACTGAAACAAGCTTATTAGAATGGTGGTAGCTTGTCTCTGAGAAGAGTTGTGACGGTTGCGTTCATTCACAAGAAAATGAGTACAATGAGGCTCCAAAGGCCTTTTTATATTAAATATGAATGTCAAAACCCTAGACATCCAAAAACCTAACCCTAGGAGATGAAGCGTAAAAAGTTATGTGGGCCATGTTGGCGTAAGTTGGTACATCAACTTCACGGGGTCGTAACTTTTGCATACAATCTCTGTTTTAGGTGAACAATAGCCTATTGGAAAGGTATATTCGAGTACTACACATTATGCTATCACACTCTGACTCCATGTATAGTGGGACTATGGCGGGCCCAAAAAACGTTGTTTAGGGCCTTGAAACGACCCCGGAAGTTTGGGACCCGAAAAGCTAGAAAAAACTGCCAAGATGAAAACTAAAACTACCAAGACGACATCTATGTGTGAGCCATTTGGAATATGTGGGTGGCCACCAATATCCACCTGGATCAATCCTCCCCCTTTAGGAAGCAATGGTCTCCATTGTGTTGAGCTCCCCCATCAGATGAGGAATTTTTTGTTGAATTTGGCCCTAGGTGAGCCACTTGCCTTGGTGCAAGAGTTGTCCTGCTTTGACAACACGATAAAGCTGAAACTTTTGTTGGTGAGTGCCCTTGACCTGTGTTTCCACGATCTAATCAGTAGATGCATGTTCCATGCAGTCAGGGTTGAGCTCTGCCAGTGTCAATTGTTCTGCTACCTCTGAGGTGTCCAATAATGGTGGAAACTATGGTTGAAGAAGGTCCACATTAAACATTAGGTGCAAGCCAAGGAAGGGGGGAATGTTGAACTCAAAAGAATTGTCACCCACAGCCTTGGTGATGGTATAAGGTCCACAGCAGAGTGGATGAATCTTTTGATGGGGTCTTGTAAGGCATTTTTTCTACAAGTGCAACCAAACTTTATCTCCCACCTGAAACTTGTGCGGCACCCGATGTTGATCATGGTACTACTTGTACTTGGCATTGGACTTCTGCAAAATATCCTGAACCTGTTGGCAGAGGTGTTGCATCCGCTCAATAAACCGGGTAGCTTTGTCGACTTCAGTTTGAGCATGGGACGAATCTTTCTGGGTGGCCACAAGGGGTAGTGCAACATCCATGGGACCCAATGGTTGAAATCCCAACCCCACTTGAAAGGGGTTGTGGTCGATTGAGTTGTGTATGGCTCTGTTGTAGCTGTGTTGAACATAGGTAAGACTCTCATCCCATGAGCGGGGATGCTTGGAATTGTACATGCGCAAAATATACACGATCATCTGGTTGACGATCTTGGTTTGGCCATCCGTCTGGGGGTGGAAGGCAGTGGATTTGGTGAGCTTGGTGTCCAACAATGACCAAAGGCTCGACTAGAATGTGTTGAGGAACCGACTGTCTCAATCTGAGACTATGGTTTGGTGTATCCCAAAATGTACCCACACTCGTTCAAACAAGATCTTGGCAATGGCCTCTATCATGATGCTCTTCTTACAGGCGACTAGAATTGTCATTTTAGAAAAACGATCAACCACCACAAAAATGCAGTCATTTCCCCACTTGGTTGACAGAAGGCTTGACATGTAGTCCATCGAGATGGATTCCCAAGGCCTTTCAGGAGTAGGAAGAAGAGTGTGCATGCCTTGTTTTTTAATGGTCGGTTTGGAAATGGCGCAAGAAGTGTAGAACCTAATATACTTGTTGACATCCTCTCGAAGTTTCCGCCAATAGAAATGTTGTTGCAACATTGCCACTAACTTTTCTACGTTGAAGTGTCCTTCCACCAGACTGTAGTGGGATTCCCAAATCAGTTTCTCTTGCTCGCTTGGTGGAATGCAAAGATGGCCCATATGGAATAGCAACCCATCCTGAAGATGGAAATTAGTGACAACTGTGTTTGTGCCCAACATCTGGTAGGTAGCGGAAAAGTCAGGATCTCTCTCATGTTTTATACTTGATGTTGAGATGGAACTACTACAAGTATGTGGACCACTTTTGATGGCGGTTATTCTACAATTTTCCCTGTGTCTGCATGAACTGCAACGGCTTATGATCAATGTGGATGATTACCTCCTTCCTGGGAATGTAATGCCTCCACCGGCAATAGGCTTGCACAATGGAGTACATTTCTTTGTCATAAGTAGGGTACTTACGAACGACATATGATAGTGTCTCACTATGATGGGCCATGGGGTGTCTGTGATGAGTGAGAATTGTGCCCACAACATAGTCTGAAGCATTTGTCTCGATCTCAAAGGGTTGTTGTAGGTTAGGTAATGAGAGCATTGAGGCTTAGCACAAGCGTTGTTTCAAATCATCGAACACTTGTTGTTGTGACAGGCCCCACATGAACTTTACCTTACCACCGCCCCTAATTACTTGGCTGAGGGCCCATGCAATATGGGAGAATCCCAACACGAACCTACGATATAAATTGGCAAGGCCTAAAAATCTCTGAAGCTCAATGGGTATGGTTTGGGTTGGCCAGTCACGAATGACCTGGATTTTGGTTGGATCCACATGCACCCCATGCTCATCAACAATGTAGCCTAGGTATTGGCCCATGTTCATGTCGAATGAGCATTTTTCCAAATTTGCAAATAGTTTATGATGTCGTAGAGTGTGCAGAACTTGTTGAATATGCTGCAAGTGTTTCGCCCAATTCTTGTTGTAGATGAGGATGTCATCTAGATACACCACCACAAAAGAATTGTTGAAAGGCCGCAAGATATCATCAATCATCCTCATGAAAGTTGTTTGGGCATTCATCAAACCAAAGGGCATGATCAACCATTCAAAACGATCTTCTTTGGACTTGAAGGCAATTTTCCATACATTTGTTTGCTTTATTGGGACCTGATGGTAGCCAAACTTTAGATCAATCTTACTGAAGTATTTGGCCCCCTTGAGCTAGTCAATGAGATCGTCGATTCTGGGAATCGGGTATCGGTTCCTGACTGTGATTTTATTTATGGCCCGATAATCGATGCAATCACCAGGTCTCGTCTTTCTTCTACACAAACACGATTGGGCTTCCACGCGGTGATGAGTTGGGTCCGATGTGCCCCTTTTGGAGCAGTTCTTGGATGTGATGCTTGATATCCTCATTTTCTAACAGAAAGCGGCGATAGACTGGCCCATTGGGTAGAGGTGCACTCAGGGTCAGATCAATTGAATGCTTGACCTCACAATGTAGAGATACCCCAGTGGGTGAGGCCAATACGTTTTTGTATTCTTCCACGACCTTATCCACTTGCTTTTGTTGTGTGGAGAGATCAGTTGTGGAGGCCATGGATGTGGTTGCAACCTTTCGCTCACTTTGAGAGAAAATCACAAAGAAGACAAACTTCCCGGTCTGAGAGATGACCTTCCTGCATTGCTTGGCAGAGATCAAGGAAATGGCATTAGGTGGGACTACCTCGAGTATCATGTATAAGTTCAAAGTAATAATAACATTGTGAGGCCTAGACTCATATACAACATGGTGTTTTCATAAATAAGGTTGGCCCAAAAAAACATCACAAACTTCAAGGGGAGAAACATCACACAATACCTTATCTTTGAAAGCCTTGATGTCATAGGACAAGCGGCACTATTGGCTGACGCAAAGATCAGTTCCTTGACATAGCCATCCGATGGTGTATGGCTATGGGTGCAACGTTATTGATAGGGCCAATCACTTGACGACCTCCACTAAGATGAGGTTATTGTGCCTACCGCTATCAATGATGAAGTGCAGTGGAGTACCCTTTACCCACATATGTGAATGAAAGAGATGCTTGCCTTCCTTTGGCCCATCAGATTCATCGGGTTGGATCTTGGTGGTAGAAACGGTGGCACTGGGTTCCACATCAATAATATATCTCCCATTTTCTGGTTCTGACTCTGAGTCGAAACCCGAATCTGATTCATGGGCTTTCACCTCAACCACCAATGACTTCTTTGAGAGACAATCAACAGTTTTATGCGAGGGAATCTTATGGAAGTCGCACCACTTCTAGGTGTCTTACTTCATCTTTCCATTGTCCTTCTTTGTTTGTAGCTTAGACTGGTTGTCCTAAGGCTGTCCATATTTGCTCTACCCTTTCCCTACTTCTGATGTGAGGGGTTCCCAGAGCCAAACTATCGCATATTTTGTTTAAGTTTATGCTTGATCTTGACGACTTATCGATAGGCCACGGCCAAGGAAAAGATGTCCAGAAACTCCATTTTTGTTTGGATGTATCTATGCAGACCGTCGCGGTGTTTGAGCACCAAATGTCGCTTAGAATGTTTGATACCCAACTTGGTGCGTAAGCTATGGAAGATATTTGTGAACTCTAGCATTGTTTGGTCCATTTTTCTGCTGCAGTGTGGTCCATCCTGTAAACAGGCCATCATAACTTCCAACAAGGTAGTATTGTTCCTTAATAGCATCCATGAAGGACTCCCAGGTGAGTGCGACTATAAATAAAGAGGGTTCATTTGTTTCATTTTTCTCACAAAGAGTCTCCCACCAATATTTGACATGAGGGACGAGTTTGAGGAGCGCAAATGTAATCTTTTATCTATTGGAAAAGTTTTGGACAGAAAAATACCCTTCTAGCAGATTCAACCATGTGTCTACAACATTTGTGTCTATCTGACCTTCAAATATAGGAATATCAAAGTTTATTTGTACCTTGAAGGAGGCAGCGCCTCCACTCAAGGAATATATGTCGTTTGTTGGTAGTCGTCGAAGGATTTGCGCAAAACTATCCATCATCTCGCTCCTCTGTTGCACAAGGGCTTCCTCGAGCAACAGTTTGAAAGGATCTCATGTCACGTCATCTTTCTTTTCTCCCTCCATGGAAGGTCGCTTGGGCGTGTGAGAGATTTTGTACTCAAGAGAAACAAGCTCGAGGCCCAAATCTTTGTACGCTGACCTCGTTGGGGACATGCACTAAAAACGACAAGGAGCAGACAACTCTGATACCATTGATCCAGATTTTATGAGCATAATGAAATGAATATAGATCTATATTATGAAGACAGAGATACAATGAACAATAACAAAGATACAATAAAACTTGATTTCTATTCAATAAAGAAATATGTTCAAACTATAAAATGCAAATTGAAACAAGCTTGCTAGAATGGTGGCGGCTTATCTCTCAGAAAAGATGTGATGATTGTGCTCATTCGCAAGAAGAAGAGTACAATGAGGATACAAAGGTCTTTTTACATTAAACATGAATGTCAAAACCATAGACATCCAAAAACCTAACCCTAGGAGATGAAGCACCAAAAGTCATATGGGCCCCGCTGGGGTAAGTTGGTAAATCAACTTCCTGGGGTCGTAACTTTTGCATACGATCTCTATTTTAGGTGCACGATAGTCCGTTGGAAAGGTCTATCTAAGGACTACATGTTATGTCATCACACTCTGACTCAATCTTTGTTGTGATAGTGGTGGACCCAAAAAATGTTGTTTAGGGCTTCAAAACAGCCTCGGAAGTTTGTGACCCGAAAAGCTAGAAAAAAACTGCTAAGATGAAAATTGAAACTACCAAGACGACATTTGTGTGTGAGCCATTTGGAATAGGTGGGTGGCCACTAATATCCACCTAGATCAACTACATGCATTGATTTATGTGTACATGCATTGTTTTTAGTGTTTCAACATTAGATTTGGTGTGTTGCATTGATTTCAATATTTTCCTTCTTTTAACAATCCATATATTACAAAGATTGGAGAAAGGTACTATTGATATTTGGAAGCAAGAGAGATAGGGTATGATGTTCACTACAACATCTCGAGTTAAAGTTTTGAATGGTATACGATTTTAAACTCCCTTTTCATATGGTCTATATCAAAAGATGGCAAAAGTAGCATGTGTGACTATAAGAAAAGCAAAAGAAGATAGATTGAGACTTATCACAATGTAAACTATTTGTAATTGATTACATTCTTATTATTCACGTTTTTAATCATTCAACATTATTACTTTATTTATATTCAACTTATTCATCATGTAACTATTGAAATATACTTCTGAATAATACTCTCTATGTTCTCAACAAATTTAGAAAACTGAGTAAATTGAAAATGATCAGATTCATCTCAGATATATACATAATGTAAATTTTGAAGTATACTTATGAATAATACTCTCTATGTTCTCAACAAACTGAGAAATCTGAGTAAATTGAAAATGATGAGATTCATCTCAGAGATATACATATTATTAAAATGGGAGAGTAGAGTATTACACACTAACAATACTACTCTACTCTCCTAATGTTCTTGGGCTCTCCCATGAGGGAGTTACGCCCAGTCTCACTCTGATATCATATTGAAATGGGAGAGTAGAATATACACAAACAATACTTCAAGCGCTCTATTGAATCAATGTAATGATACATATAAATACAACAATGTTTGTCTCAGGATAGACAAACTACCTTGATCACTCAATCTATCAATTGAGCAAATAGCTCAACCTCACACCATTATATGACTCTTAGTTGGAGAGAATTTCTCTCTCACAACCAACTATCTAACAACCTCCTAAACTATAAGATAAAACCACTCATGTAGAGATTGTTCTCTACCTCACAAACATTTGTTTGTCATCTTTTGACTTCCACTACTGCCATGTTCATTGTTGTCTCAACACTCTCACCATCTTCCCTTCAACCATACTTTTTTCACTATGGGTTTCATCTTTGAACTTGCTCACTCATTCCTTTTGTACCTGCAAACAACTAATCATTGATGTCCATATAAAAAGAAATCCATCTACCGAGATACATGGGTACCATCTGTTATACTCATTAGTTCTCTAGGAATCATTTTCACTGACATGGTTCATCAACACATTAGACTCTCCCTTAATCATACCTTGGTCCATCACACTCTCAGATTACTCCATCTCACATTTCCCCTCTTAATCGAAGATCCAACTTCTTTGATTTTACATCAAGCTAGCATACGAGTACACCTGCCACTCTCATACATACCCATGTGGTTCATTCCACAACTTGATGCACATCCTCTCTATGCATGAGAGGGATGCATGTTGAAATATTGTAACTGCAAAGAGTATTCTATTTATTATTGATTCATTTACTTATAAATCAATCCCCTTTTGTGGACTGATCATGTCGAGCTTATGTATGACCAAATCTTGTTTTGTTGATTGGTCAAACCCTAATTATATCATGTTAATTAAGAAGTCGGCCCCCATGCCTAATTAAAGTGGTTATAACCACTAAGTGAAGAGGTCGACCCTGCTTGATGAAGAGACACCTCCCTAGCGCCTACTAGCTAGCATAAATAAGTAAGGAGTGTTCCTCATTTGTTCACTCACTCAAGTCACTCATCTAGTGTGCAAGTTTGAAGGAAGTTGCAGTTGTCGAAAGGAGAGAGAGGTGCATTGCTTAGTCTTGGATATTCCCTAGTGTTTGGTTTATTATCTTGGCATTGTATTGGCAATCTATATTAAGGAAGTTTTTGTTGAGTTTTCTCCCCCATGAGGGTTTCCCAGGATAAATTTTGTGTACCTTGTGATTGTGTTTCTTTCAGTGATCATGTTTGTGCTATTATTGTCTAGTAAATTGAAAATAACTTAATAACAACTCTAAATTTAACATGGTTTCAAAGCTTAACTGAATAGAGCATCTTTCACTGGGTAACCAAAAACGTCATTGTTGTCAAACAAGAAAATTAGGGCTTTTAATTGGAAGAGAACTTCAGCCTAAAAACCATCTAAGGAAGTGTGCCCTAGCCTAGCGAACTCATTGGCACCTTGAGCGCACCTTTTCAGTGGCCAGAGCCTTTGAAAAGTCAAACCCTAGTTTTGGAAGGTACCAAAAAACAAGAAAAACCAGGAAACCAAAACCAGTACCAGAAGTACCAGTCCAGAAATGGCACAAGTCAATTTTAAAGGGGTAAAACTTGAAATTTCTTAAAACAAACAGCTCCAGCCTACTCACCTCATCCCAACGCATCTAGTCCCTGGATCGGAATTCCAAAATTTGAAAGTTGAAAAATTAGGGTTTCCTCATAAAACCTTAAGTTGCAGTTGCAGTACCAGTTACAATTACAATTGCAGCACCAATTGCAGTGCCAGCACCAACTACAGTACTAGTTGCAGTAAAAAAAAATTGTTGCGACTATTGTGTTATTGTCCTAATGCACCTTACCTAGCAAGATATTGTGAGAGGTATGTAATTACATGTGTTTAAAATGCATTATTATTCTAAAGGGTACTTGCAGGAGAAGGGATCTTTTGTCATAGATCCAGCACATTCAGAGGAATAATGCACCTCAGGTTTGATCATTTTATATGCATCTATTCGTTATGACATTATATTGACATCTAGGTTGTATGTTGAAGTTATGAACATCATACTATCTCTTGGTCAAATTAAAGATAAGGTATTAGATTGAGATTAGAGTTTATTCTCTAACTTTGACTTCTGTCAAGATAGCATATTGTCTTAGTACAAAGGACAGGTTGAAGAAAGCACTTGTCATCTTGAGTGAAGGAGACTTGAAAGAAAAGCAACACAATCATTCTTGAGGACAAGACTCCAGGTTCTAGGTTTGATTGATTAAGTTGATAAGATTCAAAGTTGCACATCACAAGTTGATAACTATCCCATTACAAGTAAAACACTATAGTTGAGGTAGCAGTCTTTGAAAAGTATTAGACTTGGTAGCATATGAGCATATGACCAGATGCAACTACCATCTCCTCTAGGAGAAACTTCTTGTGTTGGTTCCAGGTTACCATGGAGGAATGTTTGATCACAACACTAGAAGAGTGTCGATCTCATTTTGTATTGTATTTCTTACTTTTGATCTTTGTTCCAGGCAGGTCATAAGTGATAGCTCTAAAGGAGCTAGTGTGATGATTATTCGTGTTATTGTTTAATTACTATTATCAAAAGAGTAGTATTCTTGCTTGTTGTTTTGTTGACCTTGTTTCAGGTCACAGGTGATAACCCTGAGGAAGCTATAGTGAAGGTTGCAGAAGGCAACAAATTAGATGATTCATGAAGCAGACTATGTACATGACCATATACATTCATGTACCAAAGAAGATGAATAAGAAGCTATCTTTTGAGATCCAAAGTATCTCATATGGAGATTGATTGTAAGGAGCAAAAGGCTCCAAAGACAACCAAACATTAGAACAAGAACTCACAGTAGACTTGTTCAAAGGATAATGAATCCACCTTGACAGGGAGTTGAAATCGTTGGAATTCTGACTCATCTTTCCATATTAAGACTTGGTATTCAACACCAAGTATATCCTCTAAGAGATGATGAAGTCCTTGTAGACTTAGTAGAAATCAAGATTCAGAGTAAGCCTGATCTCAGAAAGGATCAGATGAAGAGACATCTTCCAGGACTGGGAGACAGATTCCATAAGAAGACTAGACTGTAGCTTCAAAGACTTCTAGGAGATATGAAATCTCTTGGGAAGATTCCTTTGTTTCAGTGAAAGAGAAGGAAGCCAGTCAGAAAGACTGGGATATGGATTTTTTCATAAGACTAGAAGCAAAGTCAGTATTGACTTCCAAGATTGATCTAACAGATCAAGCATGTTTCAGATGTACAAATACTTAATTGTGTCCAGAGGATTCTCCCAGCAAGAGGGAGAATACTATGACGAGACACTTACTCCAGTAATTGAAGAAATAGTTCTAGTATTCATAAAGACAACCAGAACAACCATGATTCATATACAGTGTGAGATGTAGGGGGAGTAATCCCCATATTTAAAATTGAGTGGCAGATGGTGATGTACATTAGTCAGGCCATGGAAACATGACTACAATAGAAGATAGATTTACCTCCATGAAAAGAGAAGAGTTATCTTCAGTGTCAGTTTTTGAGCCACTCTTAGTTTAAGATGAAGTTGTTGTCGTAATAAAGTAGAGGAGTTACTATCATATTTCATCAGTCATAGTGAGAATGGAGCAGCCCTTCTCAGCGTTAGAGCAGTTGTAGATGCAGAGTCCCAACTCCAAAAGGAACAGTTGTAGAAAGAGGAGAGGACATACTCTCAGGTAGTGAGACAGATAATGTTTTGTATAAAGCACATAGAGCCAGCACATGATTGTGCAAATTGAGTTGCAAGTGAGAAAGTGTACCAGGTTGGCACAATGTGATGTGAAAATTTAGTTTCAAAGTACAAGACTCATGTCTGCAAGATCAAGCAAGCTCCTAGAGCTTGGTATGGTAGATTGATAGTTTCCTCACGAACTTGGGCTTTACCAAGAGTAAAGCAAAATTCTAACATTTACTTCGAGGTTATGAATGATGAGCCAATTATATTATTGTTGTATGTGGATGACTTATTCTTAACTAGAGAAGAAAAGCTCATCACAGATTGTAAGAGGCTAGTTGCAGAATTTGAGATGAAAGACCTAGGCCTGGTGCACTACTTCCTAGGTCTCGAATTTTGGCAGAGCCCAGAGAAGATCTTCATTTACCAAGGGAATTATGTAGTTGAAATACTGAAGAAATTTGACATGTTAGAATGTAAATCCATGAACACACCCATGGAAACAAAGTTGAAGCCCCTGGTAGATACTTCATCAGAATTGGTTGATGCTACTCTATACAAGACAGATTATTGGTTCGTTGATGTATCTGACGAATACTAGGCTGGATATATGTTTTGTTGTGAACACCTTTGAGTCAGTATCTCGTAGAGCCCAGACGTGTTCACCTTGAAGTTGCAAAATATGTGATGAGATACCCTAAGGGTGCATTGGAACATGGTCTCTATTATAATGGAGGTCATAAATTCAGAGTGATTAGTTATATCGATTCAGATCGGGATGGAAGTGTTTCTGACAGAAAGAGCACTTCAAGGTGTTGTTTTAGTTTGGGGTCAGCCATGACTTCATGGTAGAGCAGGAAGCAATCCAGTATTGCTCTCAACACGACAAAAGAAAAATACATTGTAGCATGTTCCACCAGTTGTGAAGGCATATGGCTTCTAATGTTGTTGACAGATCTATTTGATCTCGAGATGGAAGCCACCGTGATTCTATGTGATAACCAGAGTTGTATAAAGATGATGGAGAACCATGTGTTCCATCATGAGTCGAAGCACATAGAGATCTGATATCACTTCATTTGTGATATGATGCAGAGGGGAGTTGTAAAAATCCAACATGTTGGCATAGATGAGCAGGTTGCATATGTGTTGCCCAAACCTATGTCTCATGTAAAGTTTGAGCACTTTCGAGACAAGCTTGGTATAGTCTGAAAGGACCTCCCTCGAAAGGGGGAGTGATACTGATGATACTATGGTATCCTGACCAATAGCGGGTAGCTCAGTTAGGATTTTATATCCTAGGGGACTGATCATCCCTAGACATATCCCGAAGGTCCATAAGGAGGTTGTTAGAGTACTTGTGCATGTGTATGCTAGATTCGGTCAGTAGTGGTAGCTCCGTTAGGATTTTATATCCTAAGAAATCTTTTGATTCCTGGGCATATCCTTTGGATCTCTCAAAGTACCACAAAATGTTGTTGCACCTGCCTCATTCTGTTGCATATGATGTTGATGTTGTTCCAGCCTCATGCTGATGATTTCCAACCTCGTGTTGATGTTGATGTTGTTCCAGCCTTGTGTTGATGATTTCCAGCCTCATGTTGATGTCGATGTTGTTCCAGCCTCGTGTTGATGATTTCCATCCTCATGTTGTGATGATGTTGCTTCAACCTCGCGCTATGATGATGTTGCTCCAGCCTCGAGTTGTTGATACTTTAGCTTCATGCTAAAGATGGTGATGATGATACTTTAGCTTCATGTTAAAGATGTTGATGATGATACTTTAGCCTCATGCTAAAGATGGTGATGATGATACTTTAGCCTCATGCTAAATATAATGATGATGTTACTCCAACTCCATGTTGTGAACGATGATGATGATGTTACTCCAGCTCCATCCTGTGAAAGATGATAATATTTATGATGAGAAAAACTTTCGATGATATGTGTGTGTGTGTGTGTGTGTTTCAATCAATGTTCCAGATGTTGATGATGTCATTTCCCTCTCTCTCTCTCTTGATGATGTTGTATTGAGCTGTGTTAGTATAATACCCTTCTTGTTAAGGGGGAGTGTTGAAATATTGTAACTGCAAAGAGTATTCTATGTATTATTGAGTCATTTACTTATAGATCAATCCCCTTTTGTGGATTGATCATGTCGGGGCTTATGTATGACCAAATCCCCTTTTGTGGATTGGTCAAACCCTAATTATATCATGATAATTAAGAAGTCAGCCCCCAAGCCTACTTAAAGTGGTTATAACCACTAAGTGAAGAGGTATGCCATGCTTGATGAAGAGACGGCTCCCTAGTGCCTTCCAGCTAGTATAAATAAGTAAGGAGTGTTCATCATTTGTTCACTCACTCAAGTCACTCATCTAGTGTGCAAGTTTGAAAGAAGCTACAGTTGTCGAAAGAAGGAGAGAGAGGCGCATTGCTCAATCTTGGATATTCTCTAATGTTTGGTTTATTGTCTTGGCATTGTATTGGCAATCTATATTAAGGAAGTTTTTGTTGGGTTTGCTCCCCCATGAGGGTTTCCCGGGATAAATGTTGTGTACCTTGTGATTGTGTTTCTTTCAGTGATCATGCTTATGTTATTATTGTTTAGTAAATTGGAAAGAACTTAATAGCAGCTCTAAATTTAACAATGCACGCTACATGATTACATGTGCTATCACATTAATACATGTAGTCTGACTCAATAGGGATTACAAAACATGATGCACTACGACGCTACCTATATGCCTGAATAACAGGGCTTACAACAATCTCAGGAAATCAACTTGCCTATGGTTAAACTTACAACTTGGACCAAAACTATTGGGTGTCAAGTACAACCGATCATGCACCTCCTACATCACATATGCATCATTAATTTAGGTACAAGAAGCATCCAAAAATGCTTTACAAAGGTAACCAATTATATGTCCAATATACAATCCCATTACAAAACTAAGATCATACTTATCTCATCACCATCACTTCAGCTTTGTCTCCTCTTCAACTCACTTTCACTTTAACATTATCATCTGTCATGAAGCATCTTTGGTCTTCTTTCTCCTATGGAGTGGTTCACATACTAAGCATCTTTGTCTCTGTCATCGGTTTGATTATCTTGGATCTCTGTGTTTTACCTCACATGTCATTTGTTATAGTAGCTAATTCTAACAAGATACCAGCATATGTATTGAGTTAGCTAGACTCAATACCTTTGTACATTTCCAATTCCAAGACATAAAACTTAAACATTATCGAGATTTAAACAAAACTATTTGCACCGAGAGTAGTGAGGTGCTCTACAACCCACTATAGAGGATATGTTGTCATGTTAGTGTTATGTTAGATTGGGTTAGATAACATTACATTAAACATTAAGAAAGAAAAATTAAAGTCGGCTCAATTAAAAAAATAACAATAATAAAAATTAAATCGATGCAATAGGTTAGAATAGATAACATTACATTAAACATCAAGAAAAATTGAAGTGGGCTCAATTAAAAAATATACCAATAATAAAAATAAAGTGGGCTCAATTAAAAAAACAATTACACTTTAAGAAATTTGATCCCTCTCGGTGCTTGATAGATCCGGGTTTAAGATGGATCTGCGTTATTTTCACCACCATCGCATCTATGTGACTGCTAACATATGTAACAAAATAGAAGCTTGACTGTATGTCCCAAGATTGACATGCACATACAAAGGCTTCACTCTAGATCCATTTACATGCACTTCCACATCTCCAAGAACCTCAAGAGAGAACACAACCTTCCATCTTGAGATGCACTCACAATGTGATTTTTCTTAGTTGTCCAATCCAATTTTGCACACTCATGTTCTTGTAAAATTTGCACATGGGCTTCTCTTCCTCATGGTGGTTCTTTCATTCTACAACAAATCTTGAAGGAAGCTTCTACTCCAACAACAAATCCTTGTGCACGTATTGAGTCCCCTCACTTCACGATGCCACAGTCTTGTAATTACCATATCTTTGTCACACTACAAGTCTACACTCTGTGCCTTGGTTGGATGGGCATCCACTTGTGTCTATTGTTGGATGGTTGCACAACATCTCGTAGCTTAATCTCGCCATGATGGTTGTGCCAACTCCTCCACACAGGCTTGTGCTATCTTCAAACACGGGTCCTCGACTCCTCTCTTTTTCACACAAACTATGGAAGTCCAAACTACACAACACACTTTTCATCATCGATTCTTACTCTCAGGAAGACACCCATGCTATTGTTAGTGTTTGTAGCTTGGACAGGTATTTTCTCAAGGGTGTCTACTAGTGAAAATCAGCATTAAATGTATCCTTACCGTTCCTAGAGTTCACTTTATTAATTTATTAATAAAGGTGAACGTCGTTTATAAATTGACTTTTAATTAATAAAGTGACTAAGTTAAAGTCACTTAATGATTTCATTAAAATATAGTCATTGATCTCACAATCTAATCTTGACCGTTGATATTAAGTAAATGGCTAAAGTAAAAATATAAAAACAAAGAGGGTAAAGAAAAAAAGACACAAGGAGAATTCATTTTCACAATTCACATGAGGTGAAGGAGAGGAAAAATCATATCTTATTTTTCCAGCATTGGCGAGAAAGAAGAACAGGTTGCATGCATCCCAAGGAGGCAACACACTTCCCAAGGAGGATGCAAGCATCCCAAGGCAGCAAATCC
>ML790170.1:319947-340339 GCA_009831015.1 Picea engelmannii | reverse complement strand
GTTGCATTGATTTCAATATTTCATTTCTTTCATATACGGGTACAATTTCATGGTTGCAACCAATCTGCTTCACCTCTTGGGAACAATGTTGGAAATGCCATATCAAATAATCCCTTGGTGTTATACTCATTGATTAGAGATGAGCCAATGCCATGCCAATTAAAAGGGCGGTAGCGATGGAAATTTAATTTATTAAAATAGGAGCATTGAACTCCATGCATTGATTTCCTTGTGCATGCATTGCTTTAAGTGTTTCAACATTAGATTTGGTGTGTTGCAATGATTTCAATATTTGCAATGATTTCAATATTTCTTTTCTCTTTCATACAAGGTTCCTCTTATTCTAAGAAATTAAATGCATAGAACTATTGATCATGATTTTATGAGCAGAACGAAATGAATACAGATCTATATTATGAACATAGAGATACAGAGATACATTAAAACTTGGCTTCTATTCAATAAAGAAATATGTTGAAACTGTAAAATGCAGACTGAAACAAGCTTATTAGAATGGTGGTAGCTTGTCTCTGAGAAGAGTTGTGACGGTTGCGTTCATTCACAAGAAAATGAGTACAATGAGGCTCCAAAGGCCTTTTTATATTAAATATGAATGTCAAAACCCTAGACATCCAAAAACCTAACCCTAGGAGATGAAGCGTAAAAAGTTATGTGGGCCATGTTGGCGTAAGTTGGTACATCAACTTCACGGGGTCGTAACTTTTGCATACAATCTCTGTTTTAGGTGAACAATAGCCTATTGGAAAGGTATATTCGAGTACTACACATTATGCTATCACACTCTGACTCCATGTATAGTGGGACTATGGCGGGCCCAAAAAACGTTGTTTAGGGCCTTGAAACGACCCCGGAAGTTTGGGACCCGAAAAGCTAGAAAAAACTGCCAAGATGAAAACTAAAACTACCAAGACGACATCTATGTGTGAGCCATTTGGAATATGTGGGTGGCCACCAATATCCACCTGGATCAATCCTCCCCCTTTAGGAAGCAATGGTCTCCATTGTGTTGAGCTCCCCCATCAGATGAGGAATTTTTTGTTGAATTTGGCCCTAGGTGAGCCACTTGCCTTGGTGCAAGAGTTGTCCTGCTTTGACAACACGATAAAGCTGAAACTTTTGTTGGTGAGTGCCCTTGACCTGTGTTTCCACGATCTAATCAGTAGATGCATGTTCCATGCAGTCAGGGTTGAGCTCTGCCAGTGTCAATTGTTCTGCTACCTCTGAGGTGTCCAATAATGGTGGAAACTATGGTTGAAGAAGGTCCACATTAAACATTAGGTGCAAGCCAAGGAAGGGGGGAATGTTGAACTCAAAAGAATTGTCACCCACAGCCTTGGTGATGGTATAAGGTCCACAGCAGAGTGGATGAATCTTTTGATGGGGTCTTGTAAGGCATTTTTTCTACAAGTGCAACCAAACTTTATCTCCCACCTGAAACTTGTGCGGCACCCGATGTTGATCATGGTACTACTTGTACTTGGCATTGGACTTCTGCAAAATATCCTGAACCTGTTGGCAGAGGTGTTGCATCCGCTCAATAAACCGGGTAGCTTTGTCGACTTCAGTTTGAGCATGGGACGAATCTTTCTGGGTGGCCACAAGGGGTAGTGCAACATCCATGGGACCCAATGGTTGAAATCCCAACCCCACTTGAAAGGGGTTGTGGTCGATTGAGTTGTGTATGGCTCTGTTGTAGCTGTGTTGAACATAGGTAAGACTCTCATCCCATGAGCGGGGATGCTTGGAATTGTACATGCGCAAAATATACACGATCATCTGGTTGACGATCTTGGTTTGGCCATCCGTCTGGGGGTGGAAGGCAGTGGATTTGGTGAGCTTGGTGTCCAACAATGACCAAAGGCTCGACTAGAATGTGTTGAGGAACCGACTGTCTCAATCTGAGACTATGGTTTGGTGTATCCCAAAATGTACCCACACTCGTTCAAACAAGATCTTGGCAATGGCCTCTATCATGATGCTCTTCTTACAGGCGACTAGAATTGTCATTTTAGAAAAACGATCAACCACCACAAAAATGCAGTCATTTCCCCACTTGGTTGACAGAAGGCTTGACATGTAGTCCATCGAGATGGATTCCCAAGGCCTTTCAGGAGTAGGAAGAAGAGTGTGCATGCCTTGTTTTTTAATGGTCGGTTTGGAAATGGCGCAAGAAGTGTAGAACCTAATATACTTGTTGACATCCTCTCGAAGTTTCCGCCAATAGAAATGTTGTTGCAACATTGCCACTAACTTTTCTACGTTGAAGTGTCCTTCCACCAGACTGTAGTGGGATTCCCAAATCAGTTTCTCTTGCTCGCTTGGTGGAATGCAAAGATGGCCCATATGGAATAGCAACCCATCCTGAAGATGGAAATTAGTGACAACTGTGTTTGTGCCCAACATCTGGTAGGTAGCGGAAAAGTCAGGATCTCTCTCATGTTTTATACTTGATGTTGAGATGGAACTACTACAAGTATGTGGACCACTTTTGATGGCGGTTATTCTACAATTTTCCCTGTGTCTGCATGAACTGCAACGGCTTATGATCAATGTGGATGATTACCTCCTTCCTGGGAATGTAATGCCTCCACCGGCAATAGGCTTGCACAATGGAGTACATTTCTTTGTCATAAGTAGGGTACTTACGAACGACATATGATAGTGTCTCACTATGATGGGCCATGGGGTGTCTGTGATGAGTGAGAATTGTGCCCACAACATAGTCTGAAGCATTTGTCTCGATCTCAAAGGGTTGTTGTAGGTTAGGTAATGAGAGCATTGAGGCTTAGCACAAGCGTTGTTTCAAATCATCGAACACTTGTTGTTGTGACAGGCCCCACATGAACTTTACCTTACCACCGCCCCTAATTACTTGGCTGAGGGCCCATGCAATATGGGAGAATCCCAACACGAACCTACGATATAAATTGGCAAGGCCTAAAAATCTCTGAAGCTCAATGGGTATGGTTTGGGTTGGCCAGTCACGAATGACCTGGATTTTGGTTGGATCCACATGCACCCCATGCTCATCAACAATGTAGCCTAGGTATTGGCCCATGTTCATGTCGAATGAGCATTTTTCCAAATTTGCAAATAGTTTATGATGTCGTAGAGTGTGCAGAACTTGTTGAATATGCTGCAAGTGTTTCGCCCAATTCTTGTTGTAGATGAGGATGTCATCTAGATACACCACCACAAAAGAATTGTTGAAAGGCCGCAAGATATCATCAATCATCCTCATGAAAGTTGTTTGGGCATTCATCAAACCAAAGGGCATGATCAACCATTCAAAACGATCTTCTTTGGACTTGAAGGCAATTTTCCATACATTTGTTTGCTTTATTGGGACCTGATGGTAGCCAAACTTTAGATCAATCTTACTGAAGTATTTGGCCCCCTTGAGCTAGTCAATGAGATCGTCGATTCTGGGAATCGGGTATCGGTTCCTGACTGTGATTTTATTTATGGCCCGATAATCGATGCAATCACCAGGTCTCGTCTTTCTTCTACACAAACACGATTGGGCTTCCACGCGGTGATGAGTTGGGTCCGATGTGCCCCTTTTGGAGCAGTTCTTGGATGTGATGCTTGATATCCTCATTTTCTAACAGAAAGCGGCGATAGACTGGCCCATTGGGTAGAGGTGCACTCAGGGTCAGATCAATTGAATGCTTGACCTCACAATGTAGAGATACCCCAGTGGGTGAGGCCAATACGTTTTTGTATTCTTCCACGACCTTATCCACTTGCTTTTGTTGTGTGGAGAGATCAGTTGTGGAGGCCATGGATGTGGTTGCAACCTTTCGCTCACTTTGAGAGAAAATCACAAAGAAGACAAACTTCCCGGTCTGAGAGATGACCTTCCTGCATTGCTTGGCAGAGATCAAGGAAATGGCATTAGGTGGGACTACCTCGAGTATCATGTATAAGTTCAAAGTAATAATAACATTGTGAGGCCTAGACTCATATACAACATGGTGTTTTCATAAATAAGGTTGGCCCAAAAAAACATCACAAACTTCAAGGGGAGAAACATCACACAATACCTTATCTTTGAAAGCCTTGATGTCATAGGACAAGCGGCACTATTGGCTGACGCAAAGATCAGTTCCTTGACATAGCCATCCGATGGTGTATGGCTATGGGTGCAACGTTATTGATAGGGCCAATCACTTGACGACCTCCACTAAGATGAGGTTATTGTGCCTACCGCTATCAATGATGAAGTGCAGTGGAGTACCCTTTACCCACATATGTGAATGAAAGAGATGCTTGCCTTCCTTTGGCCCATCAGATTCATCGGGTTGGATCTTGGTGGTAGAAACGGTGGCACTGGGTTCCACATCAATAATATATCTCCCATTTTCTGGTTCTGACTCTGAGTCGAAACCCGAATCTGATTCATGGGCTTTCACCTCAACCACCAATGACTTCTTTGAGAGACAATCAACAGTTTTATGCGAGGGAATCTTATGGAAGTCGCACCACTTCTAGGTGTCTTACTTCATCTTTCCATTGTCCTTCTTTGTTTGTAGCTTAGACTGGTTGTCCTAAGGCTGTCCATATTTGCTCTACCCTTTCCCTACTTCTGATGTGAGGGGTTCCCAGAGCCAAACTATCGCATATTTTGTTTAAGTTTATGCTTGATCTTGACGACTTATCGATAGGCCACGGCCAAGGAAAAGATGTCCAGAAACTCCATTTTTGTTTGGATGTATCTATGCAGACCGTCGCGGTGTTTGAGCACCAAATGTCGCTTAGAATGTTTGATACCCAACTTGGTGCGTAAGCTATGGAAGATATTTGTGAACTCTAGCATTGTTTGGTCCATTTTTCTGCTGCAGTGTGGTCCATCCTGTAAACAGGCCATCATAACTTCCAACAAGGTAGTATTGTTCCTTAATAGCATCCATGAAGGACTCCCAGGTGAGTGCGACTATAAATAAAGAGGGTTCATTTGTTTCATTTTTCTCACAAAGAGTCTCCCACCAATATTTGACATGAGGGACGAGTTTGAGGAGCGCAAATGTAATCTTTTATCTATTGGAAAAGTTTTGGACAGAAAAATACCCTTCTAGCAGATTCAACCATGTGTCTACAACATTTGTGTCTATCTGACCTTCAAATATAGGAATATCAAAGTTTATTTGTACCTTGAAGGAGGCAGCGCCTCCACTCAAGGAATATATGTCGTTTGTTGGTAGTCGTCGAAGGATTTGCGCAAAACTATCCATCATCTCGCTCCTCTGTTGCACAAGGGCTTCCTCGAGCAACAGTTTGAAAGGATCTCATGTCACGTCATCTTTCTTTTCTCCCTCCATGGAAGGTCGCTTGGGCGTGTGAGAGATTTTGTACTCAAGAGAAACAAGCTCGAGGCCCAAATCTTTGTACGCTGACCTCGTTGGGGACATGCACTAAAAACGACAAGGAGCAGACAACTCTGATACCATTGATCCAGATTTTATGAGCATAATGAAATGAATATAGATCTATATTATGAAGACAGAGATACAATGAACAATAACAAAGATACAATAAAACTTGATTTCTATTCAATAAAGAAATATGTTCAAACTATAAAATGCAAATTGAAACAAGCTTGCTAGAATGGTGGCGGCTTATCTCTCAGAAAAGATGTGATGATTGTGCTCATTCGCAAGAAGAAGAGTACAATGAGGATACAAAGGTCTTTTTACATTAAACATGAATGTCAAAACCATAGACATCCAAAAACCTAACCCTAGGAGATGAAGCACCAAAAGTCATATGGGCCCCGCTGGGGTAAGTTGGTAAATCAACTTCCTGGGGTCGTAACTTTTGCATACGATCTCTATTTTAGGTGCACGATAGTCCGTTGGAAAGGTCTATCTAAGGACTACATGTTATGTCATCACACTCTGACTCAATCTTTGTTGTGATAGTGGTGGACCCAAAAAATGTTGTTTAGGGCTTCAAAACAGCCTCGGAAGTTTGTGACCCGAAAAGCTAGAAAAAAACTGCTAAGATGAAAATTGAAACTACCAAGACGACATTTGTGTGTGAGCCATTTGGAATAGGTGGGTGGCCACTAATATCCACCTAGATCAACTACATGCATTGATTTATGTGTACATGCATTGTTTTTAGTGTTTCAACATTAGATTTGGTGTGTTGCATTGATTTCAATATTTTCCTTCTTTTAACAATCCATATATTACAAAGATTGGAGAAAGGTACTATTGATATTTGGAAGCAAGAGAGATAGGGTATGATGTTCACTACAACATCTCGAGTTAAAGTTTTGAATGGTATACGATTTTAAACTCCCTTTTCATATGGTCTATATCAAAAGATGGCAAAAGTAGCATGTGTGACTATAAGAAAAGCAAAAGAAGATAGATTGAGACTTATCACAATGTAAACTATTTGTAATTGATTACATTCTTATTATTCACGTTTTTAATCATTCAACATTATTACTTTATTTATATTCAACTTATTCATCATGTAACTATTGAAATATACTTCTGAATAATACTCTCTATGTTCTCAACAAATTTAGAAAACTGAGTAAATTGAAAATGATCAGATTCATCTCAGATATATACATAATGTAAATTTTGAAGTATACTTATGAATAATACTCTCTATGTTCTCAACAAACTGAGAAATCTGAGTAAATTGAAAATGATGAGATTCATCTCAGAGATATACATATTATTAAAATGGGAGAGTAGAGTATTACACACTAACAATACTACTCTACTCTCCTAATGTTCTTGGGCTCTCCCATGAGGGAGTTACGCCCAGTCTCACTCTGATATCATATTGAAATGGGAGAGTAGAATATACACAAACAATACTTCAAGCGCTCTATTGAATCAATGTAATGATACATATAAATACAACAATGTTTGTCTCAGGATAGACAAACTACCTTGATCACTCAATCTATCAATTGAGCAAATAGCTCAACCTCACACCATTATATGACTCTTAGTTGGAGAGAATTTCTCTCTCACAACCAACTATCTAACAACCTCCTAAACTATAAGATAAAACCACTCATGTAGAGATTGTTCTCTACCTCACAAACATTTGTTTGTCATCTTTTGACTTCCACTACTGCCATGTTCATTGTTGTCTCAACACTCTCACCATCTTCCCTTCAACCATACTTTTTTCACTATGGGTTTCATCTTTGAACTTGCTCACTCATTCCTTTTGTACCTGCAAACAACTAATCATTGATGTCCATATAAAAAGAAATCCATCTACCGAGATACATGGGTACCATCTGTTATACTCATTAGTTCTCTAGGAATCATTTTCACTGACATGGTTCATCAACACATTAGACTCTCCCTTAATCATACCTTGGTCCATCACACTCTCAGATTACTCCATCTCACATTTCCCCTCTTAATCGAAGATCCAACTTCTTTGATTTTACATCAAGCTAGCATACGAGTACACCTGCCACTCTCATACATACCCATGTGGTTCATTCCACAACTTGATGCACATCCTCTCTATGCATGAGAGGGATGCATGTTGAAATATTGTAACTGCAAAGAGTATTCTATTTATTATTGATTCATTTACTTATAAATCAATCCCCTTTTGTGGACTGATCATGTCGAGCTTATGTATGACCAAATCTTGTTTTGTTGATTGGTCAAACCCTAATTATATCATGTTAATTAAGAAGTCGGCCCCCATGCCTAATTAAAGTGGTTATAACCACTAAGTGAAGAGGTCGACCCTGCTTGATGAAGAGACACCTCCCTAGCGCCTACTAGCTAGCATAAATAAGTAAGGAGTGTTCCTCATTTGTTCACTCACTCAAGTCACTCATCTAGTGTGCAAGTTTGAAGGAAGTTGCAGTTGTCGAAAGGAGAGAGAGGTGCATTGCTTAGTCTTGGATATTCCCTAGTGTTTGGTTTATTATCTTGGCATTGTATTGGCAATCTATATTAAGGAAGTTTTTGTTGAGTTTTCTCCCCCATGAGGGTTTCCCAGGATAAATTTTGTGTACCTTGTGATTGTGTTTCTTTCAGTGATCATGTTTGTGCTATTATTGTCTAGTAAATTGAAAATAACTTAATAACAACTCTAAATTTAACATGGTTTCAAAGCTTAACTGAATAGAGCATCTTTCACTGGGTAACCAAAAACGTCATTGTTGTCAAACAAGAAAATTAGGGCTTTTAATTGGAAGAGAACTTCAGCCTAAAAACCATCTAAGGAAGTGTGCCCTAGCCTAGCGAACTCATTGGCACCTTGAGCGCACCTTTTCAGTGGCCAGAGCCTTTGAAAAGTCAAACCCTAGTTTTGGAAGGTACCAAAAAACAAGAAAAACCAGGAAACCAAAACCAGTACCAGAAGTACCAGTCCAGAAATGGCACAAGTCAATTTTAAAGGGGTAAAACTTGAAATTTCTTAAAACAAACAGCTCCAGCCTACTCACCTCATCCCAACGCATCTAGTCCCTGGATCGGAATTCCAAAATTTGAAAGTTGAAAAATTAGGGTTTCCTCATAAAACCTTAAGTTGCAGTTGCAGTACCAGTTACAATTACAATTGCAGCACCAATTGCAGTGCCAGCACCAACTACAGTACTAGTTGCAGTAAAAAAAAATTGTTGCGACTATTGTGTTATTGTCCTAATGCACCTTACCTAGCAAGATATTGTGAGAGGTATGTAATTACATGTGTTTAAAATGCATTATTATTCTAAAGGGTACTTGCAGGAGAAGGGATCTTTTGTCATAGATCCAGCACATTCAGAGGAATAATGCACCTCAGGTTTGATCATTTTATATGCATCTATTCGTTATGACATTATATTGACATCTAGGTTGTATGTTGAAGTTATGAACATCATACTATCTCTTGGTCAAATTAAAGATAAGGTATTAGATTGAGATTAGAGTTTATTCTCTAACTTTGACTTCTGTCAAGATAGCATATTGTCTTAGTACAAAGGACAGGTTGAAGAAAGCACTTGTCATCTTGAGTGAAGGAGACTTGAAAGAAAAGCAACACAATCATTCTTGAGGACAAGACTCCAGGTTCTAGGTTTGATTGATTAAGTTGATAAGATTCAAAGTTGCACATCACAAGTTGATAACTATCCCATTACAAGTAAAACACTATAGTTGAGGTAGCAGTCTTTGAAAAGTATTAGACTTGGTAGCATATGAGCATATGACCAGATGCAACTACCATCTCCTCTAGGAGAAACTTCTTGTGTTGGTTCCAGGTTACCATGGAGGAATGTTTGATCACAACACTAGAAGAGTGTCGATCTCATTTTGTATTGTATTTCTTACTTTTGATCTTTGTTCCAGGCAGGTCATAAGTGATAGCTCTAAAGGAGCTAGTGTGATGATTATTCGTGTTATTGTTTAATTACTATTATCAAAAGAGTAGTATTCTTGCTTGTTGTTTTGTTGACCTTGTTTCAGGTCACAGGTGATAACCCTGAGGAAGCTATAGTGAAGGTTGCAGAAGGCAACAAATTAGATGATTCATGAAGCAGACTATGTACATGACCATATACATTCATGTACCAAAGAAGATGAATAAGAAGCTATCTTTTGAGATCCAAAGTATCTCATATGGAGATTGATTGTAAGGAGCAAAAGGCTCCAAAGACAACCAAACATTAGAACAAGAACTCACAGTAGACTTGTTCAAAGGATAATGAATCCACCTTGACAGGGAGTTGAAATCGTTGGAATTCTGACTCATCTTTCCATATTAAGACTTGGTATTCAACACCAAGTATATCCTCTAAGAGATGATGAAGTCCTTGTAGACTTAGTAGAAATCAAGATTCAGAGTAAGCCTGATCTCAGAAAGGATCAGATGAAGAGACATCTTCCAGGACTGGGAGACAGATTCCATAAGAAGACTAGACTGTAGCTTCAAAGACTTCTAGGAGATATGAAATCTCTTGGGAAGATTCCTTTGTTTCAGTGAAAGAGAAGGAAGCCAGTCAGAAAGACTGGGATATGGATTTTTTCATAAGACTAGAAGCAAAGTCAGTATTGACTTCCAAGATTGATCTAACAGATCAAGCATGTTTCAGATGTACAAATACTTAATTGTGTCCAGAGGATTCTCCCAGCAAGAGGGAGAATACTATGACGAGACACTTACTCCAGTAATTGAAGAAATAGTTCTAGTATTCATAAAGACAACCAGAACAACCATGATTCATATACAGTGTGAGATGTAGGGGGAGTAATCCCCATATTTAAAATTGAGTGGCAGATGGTGATGTACATTAGTCAGGCCATGGAAACATGACTACAATAGAAGATAGATTTACCTCCATGAAAAGAGAAGAGTTATCTTCAGTGTCAGTTTTTGAGCCACTCTTAGTTTAAGATGAAGTTGTTGTCGTAATAAAGTAGAGGAGTTACTATCATATTTCATCAGTCATAGTGAGAATGGAGCAGCCCTTCTCAGCGTTAGAGCAGTTGTAGATGCAGAGTCCCAACTCCAAAAGGAACAGTTGTAGAAAGAGGAGAGGACATACTCTCAGGTAGTGAGACAGATAATGTTTTGTATAAAGCACATAGAGCCAGCACATGATTGTGCAAATTGAGTTGCAAGTGAGAAAGTGTACCAGGTTGGCACAATGTGATGTGAAAATTTAGTTTCAAAGTACAAGACTCATGTCTGCAAGATCAAGCAAGCTCCTAGAGCTTGGTATGGTAGATTGATAGTTTCCTCACGAACTTGGGCTTTACCAAGAGTAAAGCAAAATTCTAACATTTACTTCGAGGTTATGAATGATGAGCCAATTATATTATTGTTGTATGTGGATGACTTATTCTTAACTAGAGAAGAAAAGCTCATCACAGATTGTAAGAGGCTAGTTGCAGAATTTGAGATGAAAGACCTAGGCCTGGTGCACTACTTCCTAGGTCTCGAATTTTGGCAGAGCCCAGAGAAGATCTTCATTTACCAAGGGAATTATGTAGTTGAAATACTGAAGAAATTTGACATGTTAGAATGTAAATCCATGAACACACCCATGGAAACAAAGTTGAAGCCCCTGGTAGATACTTCATCAGAATTGGTTGATGCTACTCTATACAAGACAGATTATTGGTTCGTTGATGTATCTGACGAATACTAGGCTGGATATATGTTTTGTTGTGAACACCTTTGAGTCAGTATCTCGTAGAGCCCAGACGTGTTCACCTTGAAGTTGCAAAATATGTGATGAGATACCCTAAGGGTGCATTGGAACATGGTCTCTATTATAATGGAGGTCATAAATTCAGAGTGATTAGTTATATCGATTCAGATCGGGATGGAAGTGTTTCTGACAGAAAGAGCACTTCAAGGTGTTGTTTTAGTTTGGGGTCAGCCATGACTTCATGGTAGAGCAGGAAGCAATCCAGTATTGCTCTCAACACGACAAAAGAAAAATACATTGTAGCATGTTCCACCAGTTGTGAAGGCATATGGCTTCTAATGTTGTTGACAGATCTATTTGATCTCGAGATGGAAGCCACCGTGATTCTATGTGATAACCAGAGTTGTATAAAGATGATGGAGAACCATGTGTTCCATCATGAGTCGAAGCACATAGAGATCTGATATCACTTCATTTGTGATATGATGCAGAGGGGAGTTGTAAAAATCCAACATGTTGGCATAGATGAGCAGGTTGCATATGTGTTGCCCAAACCTATGTCTCATGTAAAGTTTGAGCACTTTCGAGACAAGCTTGGTATAGTCTGAAAGGACCTCCCTCGAAAGGGGGAGTGATACTGATGATACTATGGTATCCTGACCAATAGCGGGTAGCTCAGTTAGGATTTTATATCCTAGGGGACTGATCATCCCTAGACATATCCCGAAGGTCCATAAGGAGGTTGTTAGAGTACTTGTGCATGTGTATGCTAGATTCGGTCAGTAGTGGTAGCTCCGTTAGGATTTTATATCCTAAGAAATCTTTTGATTCCTGGGCATATCCTTTGGATCTCTCAAAGTACCACAAAATGTTGTTGCACCTGCCTCATTCTGTTGCATATGATGTTGATGTTGTTCCAGCCTCATGCTGATGATTTCCAACCTCGTGTTGATGTTGATGTTGTTCCAGCCTTGTGTTGATGATTTCCAGCCTCATGTTGATGTCGATGTTGTTCCAGCCTCGTGTTGATGATTTCCATCCTCATGTTGTGATGATGTTGCTTCAACCTCGCGCTATGATGATGTTGCTCCAGCCTCGAGTTGTTGATACTTTAGCTTCATGCTAAAGATGGTGATGATGATACTTTAGCTTCATGTTAAAGATGTTGATGATGATACTTTAGCCTCATGCTAAAGATGGTGATGATGATACTTTAGCCTCATGCTAAATATAATGATGATGTTACTCCAACTCCATGTTGTGAACGATGATGATGATGTTACTCCAGCTCCATCCTGTGAAAGATGATAATATTTATGATGAGAAAAACTTTCGATGATATGTGTGTGTGTGTGTGTGTGTTTCAATCAATGTTCCAGATGTTGATGATGTCATTTCCCTCTCTCTCTCTCTTGATGATGTTGTATTGAGCTGTGTTAGTATAATACCCTTCTTGTTAAGGGGGAGTGTTGAAATATTGTAACTGCAAAGAGTATTCTATGTATTATTGAGTCATTTACTTATAGATCAATCCCCTTTTGTGGATTGATCATGTCGGGGCTTATGTATGACCAAATCCCCTTTTGTGGATTGGTCAAACCCTAATTATATCATGATAATTAAGAAGTCAGCCCCCAAGCCTACTTAAAGTGGTTATAACCACTAAGTGAAGAGGTATGCCATGCTTGATGAAGAGACGGCTCCCTAGTGCCTTCCAGCTAGTATAAATAAGTAAGGAGTGTTCATCATTTGTTCACTCACTCAAGTCACTCATCTAGTGTGCAAGTTTGAAAGAAGCTACAGTTGTCGAAAGAAGGAGAGAGAGGCGCATTGCTCAATCTTGGATATTCTCTAATGTTTGGTTTATTGTCTTGGCATTGTATTGGCAATCTATATTAAGGAAGTTTTTGTTGGGTTTGCTCCCCCATGAGGGTTTCCCGGGATAAATGTTGTGTACCTTGTGATTGTGTTTCTTTCAGTGATCATGCTTATGTTATTATTGTTTAGTAAATTGGAAAGAACTTAATAGCAGCTCTAAATTTAACAATGCACGCTACATGATTACATGTGCTATCACATTAATACATGTAGTCTGACTCAATAGGGATTACAAAACATGATGCACTACGACGCTACCTATATGCCTGAATAACAGGGCTTACAACAATCTCAGGAAATCAACTTGCCTATGGTTAAACTTACAACTTGGACCAAAACTATTGGGTGTCAAGTACAACCGATCATGCACCTCCTACATCACATATGCATCATTAATTTAGGTACAAGAAGCATCCAAAAATGCTTTACAAAGGTAACCAATTATATGTCCAATATACAATCCCATTACAAAACTAAGATCATACTTATCTCATCACCATCACTTCAGCTTTGTCTCCTCTTCAACTCACTTTCACTTTAACATTATCATCTGTCATGAAGCATCTTTGGTCTTCTTTCTCCTATGGAGTGGTTCACATACTAAGCATCTTTGTCTCTGTCATCGGTTTGATTATCTTGGATCTCTGTGTTTTACCTCACATGTCATTTGTTATAGTAGCTAATTCTAACAAGATACCAGCATATGTATTGAGTTAGCTAGACTCAATACCTTTGTACATTTCCAATTCCAAGACATAAAACTTAAACATTATCGAGATTTAAACAAAACTATTTGCACCGAGAGTAGTGAGGTGCTCTACAACCCACTATAGAGGATATGTTGTCATGTTAGTGTTATGTTAGATTGGGTTAGATAACATTACATTAAACATTAAGAAAGAAAAATTAAAGTCGGCTCAATTAAAAAAATAACAATAATAAAAATTAAATCGATGCAATAGGTTAGAATAGATAACATTACATTAAACATCAAGAAAAATTGAAGTGGGCTCAATTAAAAAATATACCAATAATAAAAATAAAGTGGGCTCAATTAAAAAAACAATTACACTTTAAGAAATTTGATCCCTCTCGGTGCTTGATAGATCCGGGTTTAAGATGGATCTGCGTTATTTTCACCACCATCGCATCTATGTGACTGCTAACATATGTAACAAAATAGAAGCTTGACTGTATGTCCCAAGATTGACATGCACATACAAAGGCTTCACTCTAGATCCATTTACATGCACTTCCACATCTCCAAGAACCTCAAGAGAGAACACAACCTTCCATCTTGAGATGCACTCACAATGTGATTTTTCTTAGTTGTCCAATCCAATTTTGCACACTCATGTTCTTGTAAAATTTGCACATGGGCTTCTCTTCCTCATGGTGGTTCTTTCATTCTACAACAAATCTTGAAGGAAGCTTCTACTCCAACAACAAATCCTTGTGCACGTATTGAGTCCCCTCACTTCACGATGCCACAGTCTTGTAATTACCATATCTTTGTCACACTACAAGTCTACACTCTGTGCCTTGGTTGGATGGGCATCCACTTGTGTCTATTGTTGGATGGTTGCACAACATCTCGTAGCTTAATCTCGCCATGATGGTTGTGCCAACTCCTCCACACAGGCTTGTGCTATCTTCAAACACGGGTCCTCGACTCCTCTCTTTTTCACACAAACTATGGAAGTCCAAACTACACAACACACTTTTCATCATCGATTCTTACTCTCAGGAAGACACCCATGCTATTGTTAGTGTTTGTAGCTTGGACAGGTATTTTCTCAAGGGTGTCTACTAGTGAAAATCAGCATTAAATGTATCCTTACCGTTCCTAGAGTTCACTTTATTAATTTATTAATAAAGGTGAACGTCGTTTATAAATTGACTTTTAATTAATAAAGTGACTAAGTTAAAGTCACTTAATGATTTCATTAAAATATAGTCATTGATCTCACAATCTAATCTTGACCGTTGATATTAAGTAAATGGCTAAAGTAAAAATATAAAAACAAAGAGGGTAAAGAAAAAAAGACACAAGGAGAATTCATTTTCACAATTCACATGAGGTGAAGGAGAGGAAAAATCATATCTTATTTTTCCAGCATTGGCGAGAAAGAAGAACAGGTTGCATGCATCCCAAGGAGGCAACACACTTCCCAAGGAGGATGCAAGCATCCCAAGGCAGCAAATCCGTACAACAAAGGTCACACGTGTGGGAAACATGTCGCATTAATTGCAGCAGGTCATACGCTTCCCAAGGCATTTGCATTTATTACAACAACAGAAGATCCATACATATCTGTATGAACAACCTCAGAGTTTCAGCAACACAAAAATCGAGGCAACAATGCGGTGACATGTTTGGAGATTTGGTTTGTGGTTTTATTTCTCAGAGCCATTTTCCCTATGAGGAGAGCTCTTTTAGGTTCCGAAGTTATTTGAATGAAGAACTGATCTTGAAGAGTAGAAAAATTGTGTACTATGTGTGATTGTTTTTCTCGTTTTTTGTTGCATGCAAGAGTTAATCATTTCAGCAAAGTATTTAGATCTAATATGTTTTCTTAGTTAGCTTATTTTAGAAAAATTAACAACGACATTCCACCCTCCTAAAGAATCCTCAAATCCCTACCACAACTCATTTTACTGGCGCGACATTCAGTCTGTACACTTCATGGAAACTAAACGTGACATCTAATTCAGGAGGAGATTTACTCAAAGATGAATCATGCGCACACTATTGAGTTTCCCTGTCTTCCCTTCACCTCTACAGAGGCAATTGAGAAACTAACAATTTATTCGTGCACTTTGTTTTGGATCCAATTTCTAACTTTGGAAGTTCTGCAATGGCTTCCTTGGCAGCCAGCTATATATGCCTAGCTGTCAGAGGCATTGTAGAACCCAAGCAGGAATAATATATTACATTGTGCTAGAAAACATGAGAAATGATCGCGTTATATGTGACTCCTCCACGCAAGTCGTGACTCCTTTTCACATTTCTAACTCCTCTTCACAGGCATACTTCCTTCACACATCCATGGTAGTGACTCTTTTTCCAATGACGACGTCAATCAATTATCTCCTCCTTTGACCCCAGCTCATCAATTTAATCAATCGATCACTTCCCCATGACAATGGCTCCTTCTTGTTGGTGGACTTTCTCTAATAACGATGGACAAACAAATAACCTTCACACTATTACATACCTTGCAGCAACTCACTCACAACCAACATACTAATAACCTCCTAAACTATAGGATCAAACCACTCACACAGAGATTGTTCTCTACCTCACAAACACAATCTCCTCACACATGATTAAGACAAGGAGTTACATATCCCAACACATATACATATACATATACATATAATTTTGATCATCTACAAAAATAAAAAATGGAAGAAGATTGATTGACATTGATCCTTCTTGATAATACTCTATACTTTCAATCAACTGAGAAAAGTAAGTAAATTTCGAATAAGTAAATTAATCTTAGACATATACTTACTCTTAATATATTCAAGGTTAAGATGAATCTAGGCTAATATATCTATTAAAATACATTTTGTGGAAAAAGTGAAAGGAGATAATTAATAAAATTCATTAAAAATTAAATTTATTATTTATAATATTTTAATATTAATAATAAGTTGTAAAAATTATACATCTATTAATGAAAAAATATATTTAAGAGATGCTTTGTGGGTGAGTGGAAGGGGTTAATTAGCCTGAGGCGCACCACTCAGGGTCCTGCAAAGAAGATCATGGAGTTCTACTGAGATTGAAGTGAACAACACGTGAACGTTTTCATTATTATCATTTCGTCCATGCTCAGAAACACATAATAACAGTTAATGGATGAACTAATCCTCTATATTTACAAACAGATTTGTATCTTTCAGAGTATCCTATGCGTAACTATTGCTTACAAGATAATGAAAATAATGTTTGTTTCTCGTTTGTCATGTTGTCATTGTGATACAAGGCATCGTCATCTATTTGAACGTGAATGCCAGACATTGAGTCACATTTGTGGAGAAATCTGTGTTTGTCCTTGTAGAATATTTAACATGTTATCATTGTGATATAAGACATAGTCTCCTATTTGAACGTGAATGTCAGACATTGAGTCACATTCGAGGATAAATCTGGGATGTATATTGCATTGACAATAACACGACAAAATTCATGCATTCATAGTTAACCGGCTGTGACAGGTGTTAAACATGAGGCATGTTAGAATAATAGGTGTGCTTGTTTCACCATAGACAATATCTCAATATTGTCACCCAACCATAGGCACAAATGTCACCCCGAGCACCTTAACCTTGAAAAAGAGAATAATTCTGGAAGCAAACCCTAGAACCAATAGCCAATCAAGGTAGTGTACCTCTCTCCAGAGCTAGTGTACCAAGCAGAAAGTCCAAACCATAACCAAGAGAAAGTCCAAGCCAAAACCGAAAATGCCAGTTGCAGCAGCTGCAACTGCAACTCCTCTCCAAACTTGTGCACCACTGGTCTTATGCAGTTGTGAGAGAGAGTGTGTACAAATATCTCTAGCGCCCTCTATTTATACTACTCCAAGTCACCTAACTAGGCCGACTTCTCTTTCTAGAGGCTAATAAATCAATAATAAATATTCTCTTGAGTTGACTTGTCTCCTAGGGTTATTATCCAACATTTTAGGGCTTCTCTTGCTTCCCAGAATATTCTAGTCTCGTCAGGGTTACATGTAGAGGTTAATACCTCCCGCAGCTACCATAATATCAACACTCCCTCCTAGCTAGAGAGGTATTAAAGGAAATGGTTTTGAGAACAAACATACCATTCAATCGATAGCATCATCATAGCCACACAGGCTATTCCATGGTCAAATCATGAGCACCATCATCACTATCAGTATCATTGGATAGCATCAACTGCATCATCTCTTGAAGCCATACTATATATGAGTAATCAGGCATGATGTTGAATAAGTCACTCACTCCACAGAGTGATGTAAGAACCATTCTTCTAGTCCGGACTATTCTTCTAATATGGACATACGTCGTAGAAGAATGATTGTCCTAGACCATTTTCCACAGGGATAATGCTTGTCCATCAACATACTGACTATCCATCTAGCTGGAAATTATATTCAACACTAGTGGTAGTCTCCATGGAAATCATAACAATGCCATTTAATAGAACACAACTGTGTTTATCCATAGTAGTACACAACTACTATCCAATGGTACACAACCACACCTAGTAGCACACAGCTACTAACTAGTGACACATAGTCACAACTAGTGGAACACATCCACCATAGTAGCATACAGCTACTGTCCAGAGACATATTGTCTCCACAACAATAATATCATCTGATATTAACCTGCATAACAATATCATAATACAAACTAAGTCATCTGGGTCATTCTTCCACTCACGTCTGTGAGATCTGGAAGAGCATCTTCCCTCAGAAAGTAAAGCATCAGCCATGGGCTATCTGGACTATTCTTCCCAAGCATAAAAGAATAATTTTCCTTGATTTCTGAGCCTAGACCATTCACCTAACTGGGCCATTCCTCCGCCACTAATCATAGTGCAACCTGGAGAGAATGAGTATGCCCTAGGGAATGTATGTCCCTGATTGTTGAACCTAGACCATTCACCTAGCTGGGCCATTCCTCCGGCACTAATCCTAATGCAACCTAGAGAGAATGAGTCTGCCCCAGGGAATGACTATCCGGACCATTTCCTAATGGAAATGATTGTTCTGCACCAACCTCCAAAACGAACCATTCTTCGAAACTGCCCACAAGGATGAACTTCGAAAGAATGACGGCTCGACGAGGAAGAACATTCTACTTGACCACTACTCAGAGTGACTACCAATAAGAATGATTGTCCTAGACCATTCCCCCACATCGGCCACAAGGGAAATCATTGTTTATGGTACATTAGCAATCTATAGGACCATTTTTATTATGAAAATGATCATCCAATCTGGACCATTTTCCAAACTAGAAAATGCCTATCCGTCAAAAATCTCAAACCACTTTCCGAACTAGAAAGGAACTGGCCATCCTAGACCATTTTCTGAACTGGAAAATGATTGTCCATAAATAAATAGCATATCAATGCTCCCTCCCAACCTAGGAGTAATCACTTCATTTTCCCAATAAGGAAATCATCTCCACGAGCCCCAACTTGTCTCGTAAGTACGCAAATTTTTCATCTTGGACAGAGGCTTTACCAAAATATATGTTATCTCCTCATCTGTGGAGATATACTAGAGAACCACTTCTCACTTCTAGACTTTATCACGGAGAATATAATGCTTGATCTAAATGTACTTCAGTATGTCATGGAACATTGGTTTCTCTGAAAGCTTCACATGGCTCTGATCATTACAATATATCATGGTTGAATTCAACACCTGATCAGACGGTCCAGAAACCAACTTACGGAGCCACGTTGCTTATGTACAAGCATCACAAGCTGCTATATGTTTTTCTTCTGTAGTGTTGAGTGCAACATACTTGTGTTTCCTACTAATCCATGACATTGTGACAAAGCTCAAACTGAAACATATCCAAGTAGCACTTATGTCATCTGCACTCCTTGCCCAATCTAACTGGATAAATCCATGCAATTGTATATCATAACTCAAACGTTCCACAAGGCAAATATCCAACTAAGTATTTTCCAAATACATTAACAAGCTAATCAATTGTCGATACAGAGATGGGTCTACTGGATTAGAGTCTCTCAACTTCTTCAGATCTGTCATCATGGGAGTTTTCCATGGATTAGCAATCCATCATACCAGACTTCTGAGTAACCATTATGATACACTTTCTCTATCATAGGAAGTTGTTGCCACGCTTTTGTTGTATATGAGATACTTTGCATCAAGTTGTTTGAATCCATCCAAGGTCTTCTTCTATCTTCATACATGGGTCTCTTTCTGGTATACGCTTCTTTCTCAATTTTATTTACTAGGAAGAACAGTCTTTTACATGGATATTGCAAGAGGTGTATCTAGTTTACTATAACAAGCTGTCGACATAGTCTTCTCCCTCCTTCTGGAAGAACCTCTAGTTTTGAATCTTGTAATGCTTCCATTCATAAGTCTTTTTCACATTTTCTTACATATAGTATTCTTCATCACAACTTCCATTGCTTCTCCTTGATTGCTTCTAGTGGGTTTAAACAAAGTGGGTAGTCTTATGATGTCTTATGATTCTCGGTATAATAACTTGTTCAATTGGTTGTTCTGACTTTTCTTTCTTTCTTGGAATCTTCATGTTCTTCCTCATCTTCAATGTTGGAGTCCATGGAATCTCTTATAGATTATA
>ML790170.1:283793-319897 GCA_009831015.1 Picea engelmannii | reverse complement strand
GTTGCATTGATTTCAATATTTCATTTCTTTCATATACGGGTACAATTTCATGGTTGCAACCAATCTGCTTCACCTCTTGGGAACAATGTTGGAAATGCCATATCAAATAATCCCTTGGTGTTATACTCATTGATTAGAGATGAGCCAATGCCATGCCAATTAAAAGGGCGGTAGCGATGGAAATTTAATTTATTAAAATAGGAGCATTGAACTCCATGCATTGATTTCCTTGTGCATGCATTGCTTTAAGTGTTTCAACATTAGATTTGGTGTGTTGCAATGATTTCAATATTTGCAATGATTTCAATATTTCTTTTCTCTTTCATACAAGGTTCCTCTTATTCTAAGAAATTAAATGCATAGAACTATTGATCATGATTTTATGAGCAGAACGAAATGAATACAGATCTATATTATGAACATAGAGATACAGAGATACATTAAAACTTGGCTTCTATTCAATAAAGAAATATGTTGAAACTGTAAAATGCAGACTGAAACAAGCTTATTAGAATGGTGGTAGCTTGTCTCTGAGAAGAGTTGTGACGGTTGCGTTCATTCACAAGAAAATGAGTACAATGAGGCTCCAAAGGCCTTTTTATATTAAATATGAATGTCAAAACCCTAGACATCCAAAAACCTAACCCTAGGAGATGAAGCGTAAAAAGTTATGTGGGCCATGTTGGCGTAAGTTGGTACATCAACTTCACGGGGTCGTAACTTTTGCATACAATCTCTGTTTTAGGTGAACAATAGCCTATTGGAAAGGTATATTCGAGTACTACACATTATGCTATCACACTCTGACTCCATGTATAGTGGGACTATGGCGGGCCCAAAAAACGTTGTTTAGGGCCTTGAAACGACCCCGGAAGTTTGGGACCCGAAAAGCTAGAAAAAACTGCCAAGATGAAAACTAAAACTACCAAGACGACATCTATGTGTGAGCCATTTGGAATATGTGGGTGGCCACCAATATCCACCTGGATCAATCCTCCCCCTTTAGGAAGCAATGGTCTCCATTGTGTTGAGCTCCCCCATCAGATGAGGAATTTTTTGTTGAATTTGGCCCTAGGTGAGCCACTTGCCTTGGTGCAAGAGTTGTCCTGCTTTGACAACACGATAAAGCTGAAACTTTTGTTGGTGAGTGCCCTTGACCTGTGTTTCCACGATCTAATCAGTAGATGCATGTTCCATGCAGTCAGGGTTGAGCTCTGCCAGTGTCAATTGTTCTGCTACCTCTGAGGTGTCCAATAATGGTGGAAACTATGGTTGAAGAAGGTCCACATTAAACATTAGGTGCAAGCCAAGGAAGGGGGGAATGTTGAACTCAAAAGAATTGTCACCCACAGCCTTGGTGATGGTATAAGGTCCACAGCAGAGTGGATGAATCTTTTGATGGGGTCTTGTAAGGCATTTTTTCTACAAGTGCAACCAAACTTTATCTCCCACCTGAAACTTGTGCGGCACCCGATGTTGATCATGGTACTACTTGTACTTGGCATTGGACTTCTGCAAAATATCCTGAACCTGTTGGCAGAGGTGTTGCATCCGCTCAATAAACCGGGTAGCTTTGTCGACTTCAGTTTGAGCATGGGACGAATCTTTCTGGGTGGCCACAAGGGGTAGTGCAACATCCATGGGACCCAATGGTTGAAATCCCAACCCCACTTGAAAGGGGTTGTGGTCGATTGAGTTGTGTATGGCTCTGTTGTAGCTGTGTTGAACATAGGTAAGACTCTCATCCCATGAGCGGGGATGCTTGGAATTGTACATGCGCAAAATATACACGATCATCTGGTTGACGATCTTGGTTTGGCCATCCGTCTGGGGGTGGAAGGCAGTGGATTTGGTGAGCTTGGTGTCCAACAATGACCAAAGGCTCGACTAGAATGTGTTGAGGAACCGACTGTCTCAATCTGAGACTATGGTTTGGTGTATCCCAAAATGTACCCACACTCGTTCAAACAAGATCTTGGCAATGGCCTCTATCATGATGCTCTTCTTACAGGCGACTAGAATTGTCATTTTAGAAAAACGATCAACCACCACAAAAATGCAGTCATTTCCCCACTTGGTTGACAGAAGGCTTGACATGTAGTCCATCGAGATGGATTCCCAAGGCCTTTCAGGAGTAGGAAGAAGAGTGTGCATGCCTTGTTTTTTAATGGTCGGTTTGGAAATGGCGCAAGAAGTGTAGAACCTAATATACTTGTTGACATCCTCTCGAAGTTTCCGCCAATAGAAATGTTGTTGCAACATTGCCACTAACTTTTCTACGTTGAAGTGTCCTTCCACCAGACTGTAGTGGGATTCCCAAATCAGTTTCTCTTGCTCGCTTGGTGGAATGCAAAGATGGCCCATATGGAATAGCAACCCATCCTGAAGATGGAAATTAGTGACAACTGTGTTTGTGCCCAACATCTGGTAGGTAGCGGAAAAGTCAGGATCTCTCTCATGTTTTATACTTGATGTTGAGATGGAACTACTACAAGTATGTGGACCACTTTTGATGGCGGTTATTCTACAATTTTCCCTGTGTCTGCATGAACTGCAACGGCTTATGATCAATGTGGATGATTACCTCCTTCCTGGGAATGTAATGCCTCCACCGGCAATAGGCTTGCACAATGGAGTACATTTCTTTGTCATAAGTAGGGTACTTACGAACGACATATGATAGTGTCTCACTATGATGGGCCATGGGGTGTCTGTGATGAGTGAGAATTGTGCCCACAACATAGTCTGAAGCATTTGTCTCGATCTCAAAGGGTTGTTGTAGGTTAGGTAATGAGAGCATTGAGGCTTAGCACAAGCGTTGTTTCAAATCATCGAACACTTGTTGTTGTGACAGGCCCCACATGAACTTTACCTTACCACCGCCCCTAATTACTTGGCTGAGGGCCCATGCAATATGGGAGAATCCCAACACGAACCTACGATATAAATTGGCAAGGCCTAAAAATCTCTGAAGCTCAATGGGTATGGTTTGGGTTGGCCAGTCACGAATGACCTGGATTTTGGTTGGATCCACATGCACCCCATGCTCATCAACAATGTAGCCTAGGTATTGGCCCATGTTCATGTCGAATGAGCATTTTTCCAAATTTGCAAATAGTTTATGATGTCGTAGAGTGTGCAGAACTTGTTGAATATGCTGCAAGTGTTTCGCCCAATTCTTGTTGTAGATGAGGATGTCATCTAGATACACCACCACAAAAGAATTGTTGAAAGGCCGCAAGATATCATCAATCATCCTCATGAAAGTTGTTTGGGCATTCATCAAACCAAAGGGCATGATCAACCATTCAAAACGATCTTCTTTGGACTTGAAGGCAATTTTCCATACATTTGTTTGCTTTATTGGGACCTGATGGTAGCCAAACTTTAGATCAATCTTACTGAAGTATTTGGCCCCCTTGAGCTAGTCAATGAGATCGTCGATTCTGGGAATCGGGTATCGGTTCCTGACTGTGATTTTATTTATGGCCCGATAATCGATGCAATCACCAGGTCTCGTCTTTCTTCTACACAAACACGATTGGGCTTCCACGCGGTGATGAGTTGGGTCCGATGTGCCCCTTTTGGAGCAGTTCTTGGATGTGATGCTTGATATCCTCATTTTCTAACAGAAAGCGGCGATAGACTGGCCCATTGGGTAGAGGTGCACTCAGGGTCAGATCAATTGAATGCTTGACCTCACAATGTAGAGATACCCCAGTGGGTGAGGCCAATACGTTTTTGTATTCTTCCACGACCTTATCCACTTGCTTTTGTTGTGTGGAGAGATCAGTTGTGGAGGCCATGGATGTGGTTGCAACCTTTCGCTCACTTTGAGAGAAAATCACAAAGAAGACAAACTTCCCGGTCTGAGAGATGACCTTCCTGCATTGCTTGGCAGAGATCAAGGAAATGGCATTAGGTGGGACTACCTCGAGTATCATGTATAAGTTCAAAGTAATAATAACATTGTGAGGCCTAGACTCATATACAACATGGTGTTTTCATAAATAAGGTTGGCCCAAAAAAACATCACAAACTTCAAGGGGAGAAACATCACACAATACCTTATCTTTGAAAGCCTTGATGTCATAGGACAAGCGGCACTATTGGCTGACGCAAAGATCAGTTCCTTGACATAGCCATCCGATGGTGTATGGCTATGGGTGCAACGTTATTGATAGGGCCAATCACTTGACGACCTCCACTAAGATGAGGTTATTGTGCCTACCGCTATCAATGATGAAGTGCAGTGGAGTACCCTTTACCCACATATGTGAATGAAAGAGATGCTTGCCTTCCTTTGGCCCATCAGATTCATCGGGTTGGATCTTGGTGGTAGAAACGGTGGCACTGGGTTCCACATCAATAATATATCTCCCATTTTCTGGTTCTGACTCTGAGTCGAAACCCGAATCTGATTCATGGGCTTTCACCTCAACCACCAATGACTTCTTTGAGAGACAATCAACAGTTTTATGCGAGGGAATCTTATGGAAGTCGCACCACTTCTAGGTGTCTTACTTCATCTTTCCATTGTCCTTCTTTGTTTGTAGCTTAGACTGGTTGTCCTAAGGCTGTCCATATTTGCTCTACCCTTTCCCTACTTCTGATGTGAGGGGTTCCCAGAGCCAAACTATCGCATATTTTGTTTAAGTTTATGCTTGATCTTGACGACTTATCGATAGGCCACGGCCAAGGAAAAGATGTCCAGAAACTCCATTTTTGTTTGGATGTATCTATGCAGACCGTCGCGGTGTTTGAGCACCAAATGTCGCTTAGAATGTTTGATACCCAACTTGGTGCGTAAGCTATGGAAGATATTTGTGAACTCTAGCATTGTTTGGTCCATTTTTCTGCTGCAGTGTGGTCCATCCTGTAAACAGGCCATCATAACTTCCAACAAGGTAGTATTGTTCCTTAATAGCATCCATGAAGGACTCCCAGGTGAGTGCGACTATAAATAAAGAGGGTTCATTTGTTTCATTTTTCTCACAAAGAGTCTCCCACCAATATTTGACATGAGGGACGAGTTTGAGGAGCGCAAATGTAATCTTTTATCTATTGGAAAAGTTTTGGACAGAAAAATACCCTTCTAGCAGATTCAACCATGTGTCTACAACATTTGTGTCTATCTGACCTTCAAATATAGGAATATCAAAGTTTATTTGTACCTTGAAGGAGGCAGCGCCTCCACTCAAGGAATATATGTCGTTTGTTGGTAGTCGTCGAAGGATTTGCGCAAAACTATCCATCATCTCGCTCCTCTGTTGCACAAGGGCTTCCTCGAGCAACAGTTTGAAAGGATCTCATGTCACGTCATCTTTCTTTTCTCCCTCCATGGAAGGTCGCTTGGGCGTGTGAGAGATTTTGTACTCAAGAGAAACAAGCTCGAGGCCCAAATCTTTGTACGCTGACCTCGTTGGGGACATGCACTAAAAACGACAAGGAGCAGACAACTCTGATACCATTGATCCAGATTTTATGAGCATAATGAAATGAATATAGATCTATATTATGAAGACAGAGATACAATGAACAATAACAAAGATACAATAAAACTTGATTTCTATTCAATAAAGAAATATGTTCAAACTATAAAATGCAAATTGAAACAAGCTTGCTAGAATGGTGGCGGCTTATCTCTCAGAAAAGATGTGATGATTGTGCTCATTCGCAAGAAGAAGAGTACAATGAGGATACAAAGGTCTTTTTACATTAAACATGAATGTCAAAACCATAGACATCCAAAAACCTAACCCTAGGAGATGAAGCACCAAAAGTCATATGGGCCCCGCTGGGGTAAGTTGGTAAATCAACTTCCTGGGGTCGTAACTTTTGCATACGATCTCTATTTTAGGTGCACGATAGTCCGTTGGAAAGGTCTATCTAAGGACTACATGTTATGTCATCACACTCTGACTCAATCTTTGTTGTGATAGTGGTGGACCCAAAAAATGTTGTTTAGGGCTTCAAAACAGCCTCGGAAGTTTGTGACCCGAAAAGCTAGAAAAAAACTGCTAAGATGAAAATTGAAACTACCAAGACGACATTTGTGTGTGAGCCATTTGGAATAGGTGGGTGGCCACTAATATCCACCTAGATCAACTACATGCATTGATTTATGTGTACATGCATTGTTTTTAGTGTTTCAACATTAGATTTGGTGTGTTGCATTGATTTCAATATTTTCCTTCTTTTAACAATCCATATATTACAAAGATTGGAGAAAGGTACTATTGATATTTGGAAGCAAGAGAGATAGGGTATGATGTTCACTACAACATCTCGAGTTAAAGTTTTGAATGGTATACGATTTTAAACTCCCTTTTCATATGGTCTATATCAAAAGATGGCAAAAGTAGCATGTGTGACTATAAGAAAAGCAAAAGAAGATAGATTGAGACTTATCACAATGTAAACTATTTGTAATTGATTACATTCTTATTATTCACGTTTTTAATCATTCAACATTATTACTTTATTTATATTCAACTTATTCATCATGTAACTATTGAAATATACTTCTGAATAATACTCTCTATGTTCTCAACAAATTTAGAAAACTGAGTAAATTGAAAATGATCAGATTCATCTCAGATATATACATAATGTAAATTTTGAAGTATACTTATGAATAATACTCTCTATGTTCTCAACAAACTGAGAAATCTGAGTAAATTGAAAATGATGAGATTCATCTCAGAGATATACATATTATTAAAATGGGAGAGTAGAGTATTACACACTAACAATACTACTCTACTCTCCTAATGTTCTTGGGCTCTCCCATGAGGGAGTTACGCCCAGTCTCACTCTGATATCATATTGAAATGGGAGAGTAGAATATACACAAACAATACTTCAAGCGCTCTATTGAATCAATGTAATGATACATATAAATACAACAATGTTTGTCTCAGGATAGACAAACTACCTTGATCACTCAATCTATCAATTGAGCAAATAGCTCAACCTCACACCATTATATGACTCTTAGTTGGAGAGAATTTCTCTCTCACAACCAACTATCTAACAACCTCCTAAACTATAAGATAAAACCACTCATGTAGAGATTGTTCTCTACCTCACAAACATTTGTTTGTCATCTTTTGACTTCCACTACTGCCATGTTCATTGTTGTCTCAACACTCTCACCATCTTCCCTTCAACCATACTTTTTTCACTATGGGTTTCATCTTTGAACTTGCTCACTCATTCCTTTTGTACCTGCAAACAACTAATCATTGATGTCCATATAAAAAGAAATCCATCTACCGAGATACATGGGTACCATCTGTTATACTCATTAGTTCTCTAGGAATCATTTTCACTGACATGGTTCATCAACACATTAGACTCTCCCTTAATCATACCTTGGTCCATCACACTCTCAGATTACTCCATCTCACATTTCCCCTCTTAATCGAAGATCCAACTTCTTTGATTTTACATCAAGCTAGCATACGAGTACACCTGCCACTCTCATACATACCCATGTGGTTCATTCCACAACTTGATGCACATCCTCTCTATGCATGAGAGGGATGCATGTTGAAATATTGTAACTGCAAAGAGTATTCTATTTATTATTGATTCATTTACTTATAAATCAATCCCCTTTTGTGGACTGATCATGTCGAGCTTATGTATGACCAAATCTTGTTTTGTTGATTGGTCAAACCCTAATTATATCATGTTAATTAAGAAGTCGGCCCCCATGCCTAATTAAAGTGGTTATAACCACTAAGTGAAGAGGTCGACCCTGCTTGATGAAGAGACACCTCCCTAGCGCCTACTAGCTAGCATAAATAAGTAAGGAGTGTTCCTCATTTGTTCACTCACTCAAGTCACTCATCTAGTGTGCAAGTTTGAAGGAAGTTGCAGTTGTCGAAAGGAGAGAGAGGTGCATTGCTTAGTCTTGGATATTCCCTAGTGTTTGGTTTATTATCTTGGCATTGTATTGGCAATCTATATTAAGGAAGTTTTTGTTGAGTTTTCTCCCCCATGAGGGTTTCCCAGGATAAATTTTGTGTACCTTGTGATTGTGTTTCTTTCAGTGATCATGTTTGTGCTATTATTGTCTAGTAAATTGAAAATAACTTAATAACAACTCTAAATTTAACATGGTTTCAAAGCTTAACTGAATAGAGCATCTTTCACTGGGTAACCAAAAACGTCATTGTTGTCAAACAAGAAAATTAGGGCTTTTAATTGGAAGAGAACTTCAGCCTAAAAACCATCTAAGGAAGTGTGCCCTAGCCTAGCGAACTCATTGGCACCTTGAGCGCACCTTTTCAGTGGCCAGAGCCTTTGAAAAGTCAAACCCTAGTTTTGGAAGGTACCAAAAAACAAGAAAAACCAGGAAACCAAAACCAGTACCAGAAGTACCAGTCCAGAAATGGCACAAGTCAATTTTAAAGGGGTAAAACTTGAAATTTCTTAAAACAAACAGCTCCAGCCTACTCACCTCATCCCAACGCATCTAGTCCCTGGATCGGAATTCCAAAATTTGAAAGTTGAAAAATTAGGGTTTCCTCATAAAACCTTAAGTTGCAGTTGCAGTACCAGTTACAATTACAATTGCAGCACCAATTGCAGTGCCAGCACCAACTACAGTACTAGTTGCAGTAAAAAAAAATTGTTGCGACTATTGTGTTATTGTCCTAATGCACCTTACCTAGCAAGATATTGTGAGAGGTATGTAATTACATGTGTTTAAAATGCATTATTATTCTAAAGGGTACTTGCAGGAGAAGGGATCTTTTGTCATAGATCCAGCACATTCAGAGGAATAATGCACCTCAGGTTTGATCATTTTATATGCATCTATTCGTTATGACATTATATTGACATCTAGGTTGTATGTTGAAGTTATGAACATCATACTATCTCTTGGTCAAATTAAAGATAAGGTATTAGATTGAGATTAGAGTTTATTCTCTAACTTTGACTTCTGTCAAGATAGCATATTGTCTTAGTACAAAGGACAGGTTGAAGAAAGCACTTGTCATCTTGAGTGAAGGAGACTTGAAAGAAAAGCAACACAATCATTCTTGAGGACAAGACTCCAGGTTCTAGGTTTGATTGATTAAGTTGATAAGATTCAAAGTTGCACATCACAAGTTGATAACTATCCCATTACAAGTAAAACACTATAGTTGAGGTAGCAGTCTTTGAAAAGTATTAGACTTGGTAGCATATGAGCATATGACCAGATGCAACTACCATCTCCTCTAGGAGAAACTTCTTGTGTTGGTTCCAGGTTACCATGGAGGAATGTTTGATCACAACACTAGAAGAGTGTCGATCTCATTTTGTATTGTATTTCTTACTTTTGATCTTTGTTCCAGGCAGGTCATAAGTGATAGCTCTAAAGGAGCTAGTGTGATGATTATTCGTGTTATTGTTTAATTACTATTATCAAAAGAGTAGTATTCTTGCTTGTTGTTTTGTTGACCTTGTTTCAGGTCACAGGTGATAACCCTGAGGAAGCTATAGTGAAGGTTGCAGAAGGCAACAAATTAGATGATTCATGAAGCAGACTATGTACATGACCATATACATTCATGTACCAAAGAAGATGAATAAGAAGCTATCTTTTGAGATCCAAAGTATCTCATATGGAGATTGATTGTAAGGAGCAAAAGGCTCCAAAGACAACCAAACATTAGAACAAGAACTCACAGTAGACTTGTTCAAAGGATAATGAATCCACCTTGACAGGGAGTTGAAATCGTTGGAATTCTGACTCATCTTTCCATATTAAGACTTGGTATTCAACACCAAGTATATCCTCTAAGAGATGATGAAGTCCTTGTAGACTTAGTAGAAATCAAGATTCAGAGTAAGCCTGATCTCAGAAAGGATCAGATGAAGAGACATCTTCCAGGACTGGGAGACAGATTCCATAAGAAGACTAGACTGTAGCTTCAAAGACTTCTAGGAGATATGAAATCTCTTGGGAAGATTCCTTTGTTTCAGTGAAAGAGAAGGAAGCCAGTCAGAAAGACTGGGATATGGATTTTTTCATAAGACTAGAAGCAAAGTCAGTATTGACTTCCAAGATTGATCTAACAGATCAAGCATGTTTCAGATGTACAAATACTTAATTGTGTCCAGAGGATTCTCCCAGCAAGAGGGAGAATACTATGACGAGACACTTACTCCAGTAATTGAAGAAATAGTTCTAGTATTCATAAAGACAACCAGAACAACCATGATTCATATACAGTGTGAGATGTAGGGGGAGTAATCCCCATATTTAAAATTGAGTGGCAGATGGTGATGTACATTAGTCAGGCCATGGAAACATGACTACAATAGAAGATAGATTTACCTCCATGAAAAGAGAAGAGTTATCTTCAGTGTCAGTTTTTGAGCCACTCTTAGTTTAAGATGAAGTTGTTGTCGTAATAAAGTAGAGGAGTTACTATCATATTTCATCAGTCATAGTGAGAATGGAGCAGCCCTTCTCAGCGTTAGAGCAGTTGTAGATGCAGAGTCCCAACTCCAAAAGGAACAGTTGTAGAAAGAGGAGAGGACATACTCTCAGGTAGTGAGACAGATAATGTTTTGTATAAAGCACATAGAGCCAGCACATGATTGTGCAAATTGAGTTGCAAGTGAGAAAGTGTACCAGGTTGGCACAATGTGATGTGAAAATTTAGTTTCAAAGTACAAGACTCATGTCTGCAAGATCAAGCAAGCTCCTAGAGCTTGGTATGGTAGATTGATAGTTTCCTCACGAACTTGGGCTTTACCAAGAGTAAAGCAAAATTCTAACATTTACTTCGAGGTTATGAATGATGAGCCAATTATATTATTGTTGTATGTGGATGACTTATTCTTAACTAGAGAAGAAAAGCTCATCACAGATTGTAAGAGGCTAGTTGCAGAATTTGAGATGAAAGACCTAGGCCTGGTGCACTACTTCCTAGGTCTCGAATTTTGGCAGAGCCCAGAGAAGATCTTCATTTACCAAGGGAATTATGTAGTTGAAATACTGAAGAAATTTGACATGTTAGAATGTAAATCCATGAACACACCCATGGAAACAAAGTTGAAGCCCCTGGTAGATACTTCATCAGAATTGGTTGATGCTACTCTATACAAGACAGATTATTGGTTCGTTGATGTATCTGACGAATACTAGGCTGGATATATGTTTTGTTGTGAACACCTTTGAGTCAGTATCTCGTAGAGCCCAGACGTGTTCACCTTGAAGTTGCAAAATATGTGATGAGATACCCTAAGGGTGCATTGGAACATGGTCTCTATTATAATGGAGGTCATAAATTCAGAGTGATTAGTTATATCGATTCAGATCGGGATGGAAGTGTTTCTGACAGAAAGAGCACTTCAAGGTGTTGTTTTAGTTTGGGGTCAGCCATGACTTCATGGTAGAGCAGGAAGCAATCCAGTATTGCTCTCAACACGACAAAAGAAAAATACATTGTAGCATGTTCCACCAGTTGTGAAGGCATATGGCTTCTAATGTTGTTGACAGATCTATTTGATCTCGAGATGGAAGCCACCGTGATTCTATGTGATAACCAGAGTTGTATAAAGATGATGGAGAACCATGTGTTCCATCATGAGTCGAAGCACATAGAGATCTGATATCACTTCATTTGTGATATGATGCAGAGGGGAGTTGTAAAAATCCAACATGTTGGCATAGATGAGCAGGTTGCATATGTGTTGCCCAAACCTATGTCTCATGTAAAGTTTGAGCACTTTCGAGACAAGCTTGGTATAGTCTGAAAGGACCTCCCTCGAAAGGGGGAGTGATACTGATGATACTATGGTATCCTGACCAATAGCGGGTAGCTCAGTTAGGATTTTATATCCTAGGGGACTGATCATCCCTAGACATATCCCGAAGGTCCATAAGGAGGTTGTTAGAGTACTTGTGCATGTGTATGCTAGATTCGGTCAGTAGTGGTAGCTCCGTTAGGATTTTATATCCTAAGAAATCTTTTGATTCCTGGGCATATCCTTTGGATCTCTCAAAGTACCACAAAATGTTGTTGCACCTGCCTCATTCTGTTGCATATGATGTTGATGTTGTTCCAGCCTCATGCTGATGATTTCCAACCTCGTGTTGATGTTGATGTTGTTCCAGCCTTGTGTTGATGATTTCCAGCCTCATGTTGATGTCGATGTTGTTCCAGCCTCGTGTTGATGATTTCCATCCTCATGTTGTGATGATGTTGCTTCAACCTCGCGCTATGATGATGTTGCTCCAGCCTCGAGTTGTTGATACTTTAGCTTCATGCTAAAGATGGTGATGATGATACTTTAGCTTCATGTTAAAGATGTTGATGATGATACTTTAGCCTCATGCTAAAGATGGTGATGATGATACTTTAGCCTCATGCTAAATATAATGATGATGTTACTCCAACTCCATGTTGTGAACGATGATGATGATGTTACTCCAGCTCCATCCTGTGAAAGATGATAATATTTATGATGAGAAAAACTTTCGATGATATGTGTGTGTGTGTGTGTGTGTTTCAATCAATGTTCCAGATGTTGATGATGTCATTTCCCTCTCTCTCTCTCTTGATGATGTTGTATTGAGCTGTGTTAGTATAATACCCTTCTTGTTAAGGGGGAGTGTTGAAATATTGTAACTGCAAAGAGTATTCTATGTATTATTGAGTCATTTACTTATAGATCAATCCCCTTTTGTGGATTGATCATGTCGGGGCTTATGTATGACCAAATCCCCTTTTGTGGATTGGTCAAACCCTAATTATATCATGATAATTAAGAAGTCAGCCCCCAAGCCTACTTAAAGTGGTTATAACCACTAAGTGAAGAGGTATGCCATGCTTGATGAAGAGACGGCTCCCTAGTGCCTTCCAGCTAGTATAAATAAGTAAGGAGTGTTCATCATTTGTTCACTCACTCAAGTCACTCATCTAGTGTGCAAGTTTGAAAGAAGCTACAGTTGTCGAAAGAAGGAGAGAGAGGCGCATTGCTCAATCTTGGATATTCTCTAATGTTTGGTTTATTGTCTTGGCATTGTATTGGCAATCTATATTAAGGAAGTTTTTGTTGGGTTTGCTCCCCCATGAGGGTTTCCCGGGATAAATGTTGTGTACCTTGTGATTGTGTTTCTTTCAGTGATCATGCTTATGTTATTATTGTTTAGTAAATTGGAAAGAACTTAATAGCAGCTCTAAATTTAACAATGCACGCTACATGATTACATGTGCTATCACATTAATACATGTAGTCTGACTCAATAGGGATTACAAAACATGATGCACTACGACGCTACCTATATGCCTGAATAACAGGGCTTACAACAATCTCAGGAAATCAACTTGCCTATGGTTAAACTTACAACTTGGACCAAAACTATTGGGTGTCAAGTACAACCGATCATGCACCTCCTACATCACATATGCATCATTAATTTAGGTACAAGAAGCATCCAAAAATGCTTTACAAAGGTAACCAATTATATGTCCAATATACAATCCCATTACAAAACTAAGATCATACTTATCTCATCACCATCACTTCAGCTTTGTCTCCTCTTCAACTCACTTTCACTTTAACATTATCATCTGTCATGAAGCATCTTTGGTCTTCTTTCTCCTATGGAGTGGTTCACATACTAAGCATCTTTGTCTCTGTCATCGGTTTGATTATCTTGGATCTCTGTGTTTTACCTCACATGTCATTTGTTATAGTAGCTAATTCTAACAAGATACCAGCATATGTATTGAGTTAGCTAGACTCAATACCTTTGTACATTTCCAATTCCAAGACATAAAACTTAAACATTATCGAGATTTAAACAAAACTATTTGCACCGAGAGTAGTGAGGTGCTCTACAACCCACTATAGAGGATATGTTGTCATGTTAGTGTTATGTTAGATTGGGTTAGATAACATTACATTAAACATTAAGAAAGAAAAATTAAAGTCGGCTCAATTAAAAAAATAACAATAATAAAAATTAAATCGATGCAATAGGTTAGAATAGATAACATTACATTAAACATCAAGAAAAATTGAAGTGGGCTCAATTAAAAAATATACCAATAATAAAAATAAAGTGGGCTCAATTAAAAAAACAATTACACTTTAAGAAATTTGATCCCTCTCGGTGCTTGATAGATCCGGGTTTAAGATGGATCTGCGTTATTTTCACCACCATCGCATCTATGTGACTGCTAACATATGTAACAAAATAGAAGCTTGACTGTATGTCCCAAGATTGACATGCACATACAAAGGCTTCACTCTAGATCCATTTACATGCACTTCCACATCTCCAAGAACCTCAAGAGAGAACACAACCTTCCATCTTGAGATGCACTCACAATGTGATTTTTCTTAGTTGTCCAATCCAATTTTGCACACTCATGTTCTTGTAAAATTTGCACATGGGCTTCTCTTCCTCATGGTGGTTCTTTCATTCTACAACAAATCTTGAAGGAAGCTTCTACTCCAACAACAAATCCTTGTGCACGTATTGAGTCCCCTCACTTCACGATGCCACAGTCTTGTAATTACCATATCTTTGTCACACTACAAGTCTACACTCTGTGCCTTGGTTGGATGGGCATCCACTTGTGTCTATTGTTGGATGGTTGCACAACATCTCGTAGCTTAATCTCGCCATGATGGTTGTGCCAACTCCTCCACACAGGCTTGTGCTATCTTCAAACACGGGTCCTCGACTCCTCTCTTTTTCACACAAACTATGGAAGTCCAAACTACACAACACACTTTTCATCATCGATTCTTACTCTCAGGAAGACACCCATGCTATTGTTAGTGTTTGTAGCTTGGACAGGTATTTTCTCAAGGGTGTCTACTAGTGAAAATCAGCATTAAATGTATCCTTACCGTTCCTAGAGTTCACTTTATTAATTTATTAATAAAGGTGAACGTCGTTTATAAATTGACTTTTAATTAATAAAGTGACTAAGTTAAAGTCACTTAATGATTTCATTAAAATATAGTCATTGATCTCACAATCTAATCTTGACCGTTGATATTAAGTAAATGGCTAAAGTAAAAATATAAAAACAAAGAGGGTAAAGAAAAAAAGACACAAGGAGAATTCATTTTCACAATTCACATGAGGTGAAGGAGAGGAAAAATCATATCTTATTTTTCCAGCATTGGCGAGAAAGAAGAACAGGTTGCATGCATCCCAAGGAGGCAACACACTTCCCAAGGAGGATGCAAGCATCCCAAGGCAGCAAATCCATACAACAAAGGTCGCACGTGTGGGAAACATGTCGCATTAATTGCAGCAAGTCATACGCTTCCCAAGGCATCTGCATTTATTACAACAACAGAAGATCCGTACATATCTGTATGAACAACCTCAAAGTTTCAGCAGCACAAAAATCGAGGCAACAATGTGGTGACATGTTTGGAGATTTGGTTTGTGGTTTTATTTCTCAGAGCCATTTTCCCTGTGAGGAGAGCTCTTTTAGGTTCCGAAGTTATTTGAATGAAGAACTGATCTTGAAGAGTAGAAAAATTGTGTACTATGTGTGATTGTTTTTCTCGTTTTTTGTTGCATGCAAGAGTTAATCATTTCAGCAAATTATTTAGATCTAATATGTTTTCTTAGTTAGCTTATTTTAGAAAAATTAACAGCGACATTCCACCCTACTAAAGAATCCCCAAATCCCTACCACAACTCGTTTTACTGGCGCGACATTCAGTCTGTCCACTTCATGGAAACTAAACGTGACATCTAATTCAGGAGGAGATTTACTCAAAGATGAATCATGCGCACACTATTGAGTTTCCCTGTCTTCCCTTCACCTCTACACAGGCAATTGAGAAACTACCAATTTCTTCGTGCACTTTGTTTTGGATCCAATTTCTAACTTTGGAAGTTCTGCAATGGCTTCCTTGGCAACCAGCTATATATGCCTAGCTCTCAGAGGCATTGTAGAACCCAAGCAGGAATAATATATTACATTGTGCTAGAAAACATGAGAAATGATCGTGTTATATGTGACTCCTCCACGCAAGTCGTGACTCCTTTTCACATTTCTAACTCCTCTTCACAGGCATACTTCCTTCACACATCCATGGTAGTGACTCTTCTTCCAATGACGACGTCGGTCAGTTCTCTCCTCCTTTGACCCCAGCTCATCAATTTAATCAATTGATCGCTTCCCCATGACAATGGCTCCTTCTCGTTGGTGGACTTTCTCTAATAACGATGGACAAACAAATAACCTTCACACTATTACATACCTTGCAGCAACTCACTCACAACCAACATACTAATAACCTCCTAAACTATAGGATCAAACCACTCACATAGAGATTGTTCTCTACCTCACAAACACAATCTCCTCACACATGATTAAGACAAGGAGTTACATATCCCAACACATATACATATAATTTTGATCATCTACAAAAATAAAAAATGGAAGACGATAGATTGACATTGATCCTTCTTGATAATACTCTATACTTTCAATCAACTGAGAAACGTAAGTAAATTTCGAATAAGTAAATTAATCTTAGACATATACTTACTCTTAATATATTCAAGGTTAAGATGAATCTAGGCTAATATATCTATTAAAAAACATTTTGTGGAAAAAGTGAAAGGAAATAATTAATAAAATTCATTAAAAATTAAATTTATTATTTATAATATTTTAATATTAATAATAAGTTGTAAAAATTATATATCTATTAATGAAAAAATATATTTAAGAGATGCTTTGTGCGTGAGTGGAAGGGGTTAATTAGCCTGAGGCGCACCACTTAGGGTCCTACAAAGAAGATCATGGAGTTCTACTGAGATTGAAGTGAACAACACGTGAACATTTTCATTGTTATCATTTCGTCCATGCTCAGAAACACATAATAACAGTTAATGGATGAACTAATCCTCTATATTTACAAACAGATTTGCATCTTTCAGAGTATCCTATGCGTAACTATTGCTTACAAGATAATGAAAATAATGTTTGTTTCTCGTTTGTCATGTTGTCATTGTGATACAAGGCATAGTCATCTATTTGAACGTGAATGCCAGACATTGAGTCACATTTGTGGAGAAATCTGTGTTTGTCCTTCTTGTAGAATATTTAACATGTTATCATTGTGATATAAGACATAGTCTCCTATTTGAACGTGAATGCCAGACATTGATTCACATTCGAGGATAAATCTGGGATGTATATTGCATTGACAATAACACGACAAAATTCATGCATTCATAGTTAACCAACTGTGACAGGTGTTAAACATGAGGCATGTTAGAATAATAGGTGTGCTTGTTTCACCATAGACAATATCTCAATATTGTCACCCAACCATAGGCACAAATGTCACCCTGAGCACCTTAACCTTGAAAAAGAGAATAATTCTGGAAGCAAACCCTGGAACCAATAGCCAATCAAGGTAGTGTACCTCTCTCCAAAGCTAGTGTACCAAGCAGAAAGTCCAAACCATAACCAAGAGAAAGTCCAAGCCAAAACCGAAAATGCCAGTTGCAGCAGCTGCAACTGCAGCCCCTCTCCAAACTTGTGCACCACTAGTCTTATGCAGTTGTGAGAGAGAGTGTGTACAAATGAGCTCTAGCGCCCTCTATTTATACTACTCCAAATCACCTAACTAGGCTGACTTCTCTTCCTAGAGGATAATAAATCAATAATAAATATTCTCTTGAGTCGACTTGTCTCCTAGGGTTATTATCCAACATTTTAGGGCTTCTCTTGCTTCCCAGAATATTCTAGTCTCGCCAGGGTTACATGTAGAGGTTAATACCTCTCGCAGCTACCATAATATCAACACTCCCTCCTAGCTAGGGAGGTATTAAAGGAAATGGTCTTGAGAACAAACATACCATTCAATCGATAGCATCATCATAGCCACATAGGCTGTCTCATGGTCAAATCATGAGCACCATCATCACTATCAGTATCATCTGATAGCATCAACTGCATCATCTCTTGAAGCCATACTACATATGAGTAATCAGGCATGATGTTGAATAAGTCACTCACTCCACAGAGTGATATAAGAACCATTCTTCTAGTCCGGACTATTCTTCTAATATGGACATACGTCCTAGAAGAATGATTGTCCTAGACCATTTTCCACAGGGATAATGCTTGTCCATCGGCATACTGACTATCCATCTAGCTAGAAATTATCTTCAACACTAGTGGTAGTCTCCATGGAAATCATAACAATGCCATTCAATAGAACACAATTGTGTTTATCCATAGTAGTACACAACTACTATCCAATGGTACACAACCACACCTAGTAGCACACAGCTACTAACTAGTGACACATAGTCACAACCAGTGGAACACATCCACCATAGTAGCATACAGCTATTGTCCAGAGACATACAGTCTCCACAACAATAATATCATCTGATATTAACCTGCATAACAATATCATAATACAAACTAAGTCATCTGGGTCATTCTTCCACTCACGTCTGTGAGATCTGGAAGAGCATCTTCCCTCAGAAAGTAAATCATCAGCCATGGGCTATCTGGACTATTCTTCCCATGCATAAAAGAATAATTTTCCTTGATTTATGAGCCTAGACCATTCACCTAACTGGGCCATTCCTCCGCCACTAATCATAGTGCAACCTGGAGAGAATGAGTCTTCCCTAGGGAATGTATGTCCCTAATTGTTGAACCTAGACCATTCACCTAACTGGGCCATTCCTCCAGCACTAATCATAATGCAACCTAGAGAGAATGAGTCTGCCCTAGGGAATGACTATCCGGACCATTTCCTAATGGAAATGATTGTCCTGCACCAACCTCCAAAATGAACCATTCTTCGAAACTGCCCACAACTATGAACTTCGAAAGAATGATGGCTCAGTGAGGAAGAACATTCTACTTGACCACTACTCATAGTGACTACCAATAAGAATGATTGTCCTAGACCATTCCCCCACACCAGCCACAAGGGAAATCATTGTTTATGGTACATTAGCAATCTATCGGACCATTTTCATTATGAAAATGATCGTCCAATCTGAACCATTTTCCAAACTAGAAAATGCCTATGCGTCAAAAATCTCGAACCACTTTCCGAACTAGAAAGGAACTGCCCATCCTAGACCATTTTCCGAATTGGAAAATGATTGTCCATAAATAAATAGCATATCAGTGCTCCCTCCCAACCTAGGATTAATCACTTCATTTTCCCAATAAGGAAATCATCTCCACGAGCCCCAACTTGTCTCGTAAGTACGCAAACTTTTCATCTTGGACAGAGGCTTTACCAAAATATCTGTTATCTCCTCATCTGTGGAGATATACTAGAGAACCACTTCTCACTTCTAGACTTTATCACGGAGAATATAATGCTTGATCTAAATGTACTTTAGTATGTCATCGAACATTGGTTTCTCTGAAAGCTTCACATGGCTCTGATCATTACAATATATCATGGTTGAATTCAACACCTGATTAGACGGTCCAGAAACCAACTTACGAAGCCACGTTGCTTATGTACAAGCATCACAAGCTGCTACATGTTTTTCTTCTGTAGTGTTGAGTGCAACATACTTTTGTTTCCTACTAACCCATGACATCGTGACAAAGCTCAAACTGAAACATATCCAAGTAGCACTTATGTCATCTGCACTCCTTGCCCAATCTAACTCGATAAATCCATGCAATTGTATATCATAACTCAAACGTTCCACAAGGCAAATATCCAACTAAGTATTTTCCAAATACATTAACGAGCCAATCAATTGTCGATACAGAGATGGGTCTACTGGATTAGAGTCTCTCAACTTCTTCAGATCTGTCATCATGGGAGTTTTCCATGGATTAGCAATCCATCATACCGGACTTCTGAGTAACCATTATGATACACTTTCTCTATCATAGGAAGTTGTTGCCACGCTTTTGTTGTATATGAGATACTTTGCATCAAGTTGTTTGAATCCATCCAAGGTCTTCTTCTATCTTCATACATGGGTCTCTTTATGGTATACGCTTCTTTCTCAATTTTCTTTACTCGGAAGAACAGTCTTTTACATGGATATTGCAAGAGGTATATCTAGTTTACTAGAACAAGTTGTCATCGTAGTCTTCTCCCTCCTTCTGGAAGAACCTCTAGTTTTGAATCTCGTAATGCTTCCATTCATAAGTCTTTTTCACATTTTCTTACATATAGTGTTCTTCATCACAACTTCCATTGCTTCTCCTTGATTGCTTCTAGTGGGTTCAAACCAAGTGGGTAGTCTTATGATGTCTTATGATTCTCGGTATAATAACTTGTTCAATTGGTTGTTCTGACTTTTCTTTCTTTCTTGGAATCTTCATGTTCTTCCTCATCTTCAATGTTGGAGTCCATGGAATCTCTTATAGATTATATGCCCTTCCTTTCTAAAGGTTCCAACTTCTTATTTTCATCGTGTGAACATAAATGTAGATGGACAACCAAGGATATTCAGAGCTTCTTGAAGAAGAATTATTTTGATCATGTGTTGTTTATCACGGTTGCTACTTTCAATGGGAACATGGACAGATACTTCATAATCTTCACGGATTCTTTAATGGATCGTATCATTTAGGATTAGCTCCCTCCTAATCCTGGCTTCATGCATGAACACGTGCTCTTCTTTTGGAATTCTGCAATCAGCTCCCTCCATCTAAGAGAGTCCACGCTTTCGTTTGCATCTTTATTGCTTTCTGCAAAGTGTCACAAGTCGTATTCTAGTTTCCTCTTAATTACCGACTTCTTTCTGGTCTGACTCTTTCTGGGTCTCTTCAAGTTTGATTTTGATTTTGTCCTATCTAGCAGTTATTACTTATATAATAGATTCCTCGGGAATTTGTCACCAAAGATTGTCAACGTACTTCATCCTTTTCATGTATAGCAATCCATCCTTTTCATGTACATTACTTGACTTGTAGTCCTAGCAATCCATCCTTTTCATGTACATTACTTGACTTGTAGTCCTAGCAATCCTTATCATATTATTCATCCATAGGTATTGTTTCATTGATTATCTTATCTTCTAAGAAATAGATATGCATGATATGTACAGGAACTATGTAAACATGGTATGTACAAAAACTATGTTATAGAAGAATATTGTTACCTTGACTAGAAGAAGAATTTGTTTCATCATGCTTAACTTTCTTTGAGGTTTCCTTTTCTTCGACAACTGTTGCTTCGTATGTTTCCTTCTTTAAGACAAACTTCATCTTATTCCCGAAATTCTTGAATTTTGTTGTGAAGGCTTGATCATCATATTTCTTTTGGGATTTCTCTTTTGTGTTAATCCTTGATTCTTCTTGTGCACAAAAAGTCCAAAGTTCTTCAAATGTGAGATACTCCTTTCTTGTGTTCAAGCTTGCGGAAAATGCATCCCATGTCTTGGGAAGGCTGTTAGTATTATATTTACTAGTTCCTTGAAATGATTTCTTCAATAGCTTCTAGTTGATCTCTTAACTAAGAGATTCTCACAAAGTATGATGTTATGCTATCATCGTCATTCATTTTCATGTCACGGAGCTCATTCTTCAGACTCATTAAATGTCAAATATATATGACTGAGAAGAGGTTAGTTAGGGCATCATACATCTTCTTAGATGAGTCAAGATGAGAAATGTAGGGTATCAAGTGGTCTTTTACAGAGTCTAATATGATACTCATAGCATTGATGTCATTGTCCTTTAACGTCTTCGTAATTGCAACGTTCTGAGGTTCCTTCTCTTTTCCCCCTTCAAACTGTGGTTCTGTGATCTTGCCTTTCACGAGATCCAACACTTTATTCTTGGCAAGGATGAGGTCAATCCTGTCTTCCATGCTTTGAAGTTAGAAGCCCCTTCTAACTTGTTTTCTGATTTCATAGAGTTAGTCATTACTACTTTGACTTGGTCAACCTTTGACTTTGACCAAAAACTCAAACTTGATGTCTTGGCTTGCTGAGCGTACCAGGAGGTGTGCTAGACTAGGGCGCACTAGGCTATCCAAAAATTAGGTCAATCTCTTCACTTAAGGTGCCTTAACAAGAGGGTTAGGGTTTTGTTGTTGCAACAAAACTTTGACTGCAACTGCAATTGTAATTGCGCAAATCCTCCCAATCTATCTTCCAACGGTTAGACTGTCTGAAGATAGTGTGGGCCCATAACCTGTTAGAATAATAGGTGTGCTCGTTTCACCATAGATAATATCTCAATATTATCACCCAACCATAGGCACAAATGTCACCCCCGAGCACCTTAACCTTGACAAAGAGAATAATTCTGGAAGTAAACCCTAGAACCAATATCCAATCAAGGTAGTGTACCTCTCTCCAGAGCTAGCGTACCAAGCAGAAAGTCAAAACCATAACCAAGAGAAAGTTCAAGCCAAAACCGAAAATTCTAGTTGCAACAGCTGCAGTTGCATCTCCTCTCCAAACTTGCGCACCACTGGTCTTCTGCAGTTGTGAGAGAGAGTGTACAAATGAGCTCTAGCACCCTTTATTTATACTACTCCAAGTCACCTAATTGGGCCGACTTCTCTTCTTGGAGGCTAATAATTCAATAATAAATATTCTCTTGAGACGACTTGTCTCCTAGGGTTATTGTCCAATGTTTTAGGGTTTCTCTTGCTTCCCAAAAAATTCTAGTCTTGTTAGGGTTACATGTAGAGGTTAATACCTCCCACAGCTACCATAATATCAACAGGGCAGACTAGTGGCCCTTAATTCTTAACATGGACTTAGACCTATGCAGTTGTATCTTACATGTTATTGTTTTCACATATTCCCTACCTTTGGAGTTTATACCAGGTGAAACGATGGTTGTAGAATTAGTCAAATATGTTGATATTTATTTGGTCAGATGTATTGGCCAAACTCTCATGGCAACCGTGATTATAATTTATAAATCCTATATTTTTATTTTTATTTTTTTTTCAATCAATTTTATATAAAAGTCTATCAAAAATTATTAAAATTATATATTTAAATTATTGAATTTATATAATCAAAATATTTCAAAAAAAAATCATAAAATTATATATATATATATATATATATATATATATATATATATATATATATATATATATATATATATATATATATATAATTTAATTTTAAATAACAATAATTTCATCAACAATTATATAACCAAATTGCAATGATTTCACCAACAATTATACAACCATGAGATATTGATTTCATATTGATTTGTTCAAACGTATTGGCCAAATTCTAATTCTAATGGCACCCTTATCTATGTTGGCTAACATGTATTGTAATTTTCGAATACTTTATGTGGATATTGATGGCCAAACTCTAATGGCACCCGTGTTTGTGTTGGCTATCATTTATATTGTATTGAAAATTAATCGAATACCGTGTGCTACATTGATTTTCGATAATTCTATGCGTTCTCAAAGATAAAACGTAGGCACAAGGGGGCAAATTTACATTTCAAAAGTTGGATAAATATACATATGCCGCGTAGAACCTGTTCATAAAAAATAATCACATTGCAATTATGGCATGAGATTTTACTACGAGGTCTTTTCATTACTTTGCAAATGTGAATTTTAAAGAAAAAATAGTATTAAATGTGAATTTGCAAATAGTGCTAGCAAATTTAAAATTGTTAAAAGAAAAATATCTATAAACAAAAAAATGGATTGAAACTTTTCTATATAACGTTTATATATATTTTTATTTCAAATGAAAGGTAAAGGACGTTCTTTAAAATCAAATAAAAATATTCACAAATTAATTAAGTCTCTAGGACCTTGAAAAATGTTTAGAACTGCACTAAATTGTAAGTATTTGCACTAACTTATAATGTTTAGAGTTGCATAAAATTTAAGTATTTGTATTAAATTTCGTAATACAATTTTTCAAGTTTTGATGAGAAAGTATTAGTAAAGGTCTGTGTACCTTTGGTTTCTTCTACAAGAGAATTAGTGTTAATTTGCCACATGATTGTTTTTTCTCTTTTAACAATAATTAGGCAATTTGTAGGTGTGACACAAAATGGTTTGGCTTCTAAAATAAATAGAGTAGACTTCCTTAGTACTACAAAACCTATAGTAAATGCTTAAAATTTTAATTATGTGAAAATACATGAAAACTAACATATTACATATCGGTTGTGTTACCCCATGAACTAGCACCCTTGTGAAAAGTCCCAACACATGTGCTAACTAGGGCAACAAAATGGAAAGTGCACCATTGTCACCTCAATACACTTTCCCCTTCACTTTAGGCCAACTCCTAGAAGTCAAGGGGGGTATCCCTATTTATGAAAGTAAATCTCTTTAAATTAATTATGACCATGCAAGCATATGATTTACTTTAATGAATCTAAAATATATGTAACAAGACTATGCATGCATTGTAAATGTATTGAACCTGCACATAATAGATCTAGCTAAACAATAATACACACATTTGCAGAGAGAATTTGAGAAAGAAGAAGGAGAGAAAGAATGAAAGAATTCTCACTAACCGTTATGAATGATGAATAATTTACACATAATATACTCTGTATAACTCAATGAGTGCGCACTGGAGGAGAACCAATGCGCCATAGTGGTGTTCTAGAGTGATATTATGTGTAAATATCACTCACTTACGGAAGTGAACTGCCACCTAGTCTAGTCTCTCAGGCAGTTACGGGAGTAAACTGCCACCTAATTGAGTTAACTAGTCAACTAGTCTTCAGTTAACTGACTGAACATAGAGTAGTGAGGAGTTAACTCAGGGAATCAAGGGTAATGCGCCAGACTGGTGATGATACCAAGGCAAAGTCAAATTAACATGGTGATGATCCCAATGTTGCATGGTGACAAAACCAATGCAGCATCTAAACTCTACTCAACTAGTCAAACTAAAGTGTCAATTGAAAGAGAATATTCTCTAGGTGGAATATTCTCCCCTAAAATATAGGAGATTGGATAATGACTAATTATGACTAATAAACAAGGAAAAACCTTAAGAAAAAAAAATCTTAGGTGTGTGAAGTAACTCCAACACCCCCCCTGAACATCACTATGCTGAAAATAAAGAATGGGTCTCGGCAACGAGGCCATGTTAGGTACCCAAATACAAAAGATACACTGAAATAAAGTGAGGAAAGAGGGAAAACCTCAAGAGAAAAAACCCCCCTCAAGGTACAATGTATGTAAAAAGAAGAACTACAGATGCTAGGGAACTGTGTCCTTCACTCCAAGACGACTTCGCAAAGAATGGAACTTCTACTTAGTGAAGGTCTTGGTGAAGATGTAAGTCGTTTGTTCTGCTGAAGGACAGAACTGTAAGTCAATGATCCCCTCATGTACTAAGTCCCAAATGTAGTGCATGTGGATCTCGATGTGCTTCGTTCACTGCCTCTGAACTGGATCTCTACAGAACTTCAGAGTGCTCTGGATGTCACACCAGATGACGATCGGTTGATGAAATTGAATGCCCAACTCAGTGAGAAAATGTTGTAGCCACATAGCCTGAATGGTTATGTTAACTACCCCTATGTACTCTGCCTCGGCTAAAGATAGAGCAATGGCAGCTTGCTTCTTGCTCAACCAACAGATAGGCCCGGAACCAAGACTGAGTGAGTAACCAGATGTGGACTTGCGATCAGTGATATCGCCAACCCAGTCGGAATCAATAAACCCAATGAGATCTAATGTAGAGTCTGCTACATAATGAATCCCAAAGGTGATGGTGTCATGTATGTATCGAAGGATACGCTTTGCAGCCTTCCAATGTAGCTCATGTGACTCCTGCATGAACCTGGAAACTGCACCAACTACATAGGAGAGGTCTAGTCTGGAGTGTGTGAGATACAACAAGCTCCCCACTAGTTGTTTGTACAGTGTTGTCAACCAGTGGAGTCTCCCCGCCATCCTCAAGTTTGACTCCTGATAGGAAAGGATTCAGAGCAAACTTGCAGTCTGCCGTGTGAAATCTCTCAAGGAGATCTCCTACATACTTGGCCTGAGACAGTTTGATCTCTGATGCATCCTAACCGATCTTGAGTCCAAGGAAGAAGTGTAGCGGACCCATGTCCGTCGTCAAAAACCTGTCATGTAGAATCCTCTTGACTGCAGCAATCGTTGAAGTCGAGCACCCTGTGATCAACAAATCATCGACATACAGAACTAAAAGTAGAAGTGAATCAGTCGTCCTAAGCATGTAAACATTCAGGTCTGATTTACAACGTACAAAGTTCTGTGACAACAGGTAGGAATCCATCTTGGCATACCATGCCCTCGGAGCCTACTTGAGGCCATAAAGGGACCTCTTTAGTCAATAGACCAAAGAAGAGTTATGCATAAATCCCTAGGGCTGCTCCATGTAGATCTCCTCAGAGAGATCACCGTGAAGAAATGCATTCTTCACGTCCATCTGATGGACTTCCCATCCTTTGGTTGTCGCAATGGCAAGTGTCAATCATATGGAATCCATCTTCGCTACTAGAGTGAAGGTGTCATCATAGTCAATACCATGAACCTGTTGAAAGCCTTTGGTGACAAGCCTAGCTTTGTATCTGTTGATATGTCGATCCGTTGTGCTCTTGGTCCTGTAGACCCATCTGCATCTGACAAGTTTCCTCCGAGAAGGAAGGGGAACCAGATCCCAAGTCTGGTTCTCGAGGAGGGAGTTGTACTCCTCCTGCATGGTGATTCCCAAAAGGGATTTCTAGCAGCCTCGCCATAACATTGTGGATCTGAAGACTGAACCAAGAAAAGATTCGTGGAGGGCAATGGTTCAGTGGCAGTGAGTGCAACAGGAGGCTCCTCGAAATCAGATCGAGTCCTCCTAGTATCGACTAGATCACCAACGAGATCCCCTACATCCGAAGAGTAGTTTGTGCCCACTTGGGCCTCTCCTCTAGCTCTGCAACTACATATGGATGTTCTAACTCAACATCCGACTGTACTCACTCTGAATATGAATCATCTGAGTCCTCTGAATCAAAACTCTCATCTGAAAACGAGTCGGCATGTGCATGCTCATCATCTCGGATAGGTGGAAGAATGAAGGTGTCTGCATGTGGCTATTGAGGTGCATGCGAGACACTTTCCTTGAATTGGACACTATGCTCAATGATGAGTCGATCCGAGGAAAAATCAATAAGTCGATATCCCTTCACACCGTCGGGGTATCCAACAAAAATGCACTCAGTGCTCTATGAATCAAGTGCCTTCCTCTTTTCAGAGGGAATCATGGCCCATGCACGTGAACCGAAAATGCGAAAGTGGGTCACTTTCGGTTTGAGGCCGCTCCAAGCCTCATAGGGGGTCTTATCCTTGACAGATCTATGGGGAGATCTGTTTTGGATGTATGTTGCACAATTAAGTGCTTCGGCCCATAGTCTCTCTGGTAGTGACTTTGCATGCAGCATGCAAGATACCATCTCCTTTAGAGATCTGTTTTTCCGCTCAACTATGTTTTGTTGCGGAGTATAGGGAACTGTATGTTGCAACTGAATCCCTGCCTCATCGAAAAGATTGTGGATCTCATGATTCACATACTCTTCCCCGTTATCAGTTCGGAGTACTTTGATCTTCTTTCCGGACTGTGTCTCAACCAGGGCTTTGAAATCTTTGAGGTGTTGAAAGACCTCGGATTTACGGAAGTGAACTGTCACCTAGTCTAGTCTCTCAGACAGTTACGAGAGTGAACTGCCACCTAGTTGAGTTAACTAGTCAACTAGTCTTCAGTTAACTGACTGAACATAGAGTAGTGAGGAGTTAACTCAGGGAATCAAGGGTAATGCGCCAGTATGGTGATGATACCAAGGCAAAGTCGAATTAGCATGGTGATGATCCCAATGTTGCATGGTGACAAAACCAATGTAGCGTCTAAACTCAACTCAACTAGTCAAACTAAAGTGTCAACTGAAAGAGAATATTCTCCAGGTGGAATATTCTCCCCTAAAATTTAGGAGACTGGATAATGACTAATTATGACTAATAAACAAGGAAAAACCTTAGGAAAAAGAAATCATAGGTGTGTGTGAAGTAACTCCAACATGCATAAGGATTTCAATAAGTGATTAAATACTTTAAAAACAAACAATTAGAAACAATAGCATAAACCACAAGTGCATCCACTTGAGAAAGAGGGTTAAGATCTAGTGGATGTGTGTGTCGAATCCGATATATAAGATAAAAAAATATTAGGTGTTTTCACTCTGTAATTTCTCAGGCTGGGAGAGAAATTGACAGACATAACCACAAAACCACTTAGAGTCAAGGATCTAGCACTCCGAGACTCAGAGAGGGATCTCTTTGTATGATTTAACTTCGTTTGGATTGGATATTAGGCTAGTTATGAGAGTAGAAGGTTTGTTTTTGAGTTTTTGGTTGGGACAACAAAAGAGGGTCATTGGGAAAAATGGAGTCAAAAAGATTTAAGGTGATCAAATGAAGGAATAACGAAGATCATATGTAACAGGGCAAGGTAGTCATGTTAGTGGATCCTTGTAATTTGTGAGATGGAAAAAGAGGAACGGATTAGGGTTTAATTCAAATGCAAAGCACTGTTACCTGAGTTTTAAGCCAAAACAGGGTGTTTGAAACAAATCATGAACATAATCTTCTTATAAACAATAAAAGAAAGAAACAACATGTGAAATCGGAGAAGAACAGGTTACATCCAGAAGCACTTCACCACATAACTATGACACGGGAATCTTGAAACATAATGTCTTTGTATTCATCAAAAGGATCACTTACAACATCTTCAAAATCTTTACAATAGATGATAATCTTTCCATACCATCATTTCCTTCAGGTCCAACCCCTAGGATATATTGCATTCTATCTTTTATAATATCCCATTACATTCAGATCCAACAAAGTAGGCGATCAAATCCCTTCCTTAACTGTTTCTAGATATTTCTGAAAATACCTAATTAATGATCTTACCCAAAATAGAGAGTTGATCTCCTTTCAAAATCATACGATATATATTGAGTTCGTTACAATACATTTGATTTTTACCACTAAAAGGGTAAAAATAGAAATAACTACCTGCTGACCACTATCCTAAACTTGGGGAGAATATAACAAAATCCCAAGAAACAAGTTATGCTTTGACTTGCTTAATAAACCAAAACTAATGCGATATTAACCTGACACCAGCATCTTGAGGATGTGTTATAACTGCAAAATCATCCTGGAAGCCTTCGAGAACATTAAGGAATCCATTTGCCTTGATCTAAGGAGATTTTTGTGCTTTTTGTTCATAACAGAACTTTCGGCAACTAACGAGGTCAAAACAGAGTGTATTTAGCTGTCAATTTTTGGGGAATGATTTTCGATAGCTAATTATGGGTTTTGAAACTGATTTAGCTGGCGAAACTTGTAACGGTTCCCAAACTGGTAAAAAATGATTGAATTTGATCATTAGCCCTGCTTCATCTATCATAATCACGTCATTTCATATCAAGGGCCGCTTTAGCTACAGTGTTAAGGCTGAGGTGAGCTTTAGGTTTTAGCTTTTTGTGGACAAGCTTAAACCTCAAAACCTTGTCCATGTTTTGCGGTCTGTTATTCTGTTTGAAGAGCTTCTTATTTTTGTGCTTTACAATCTCATACTTAATGGCCAACTGATCCAATGCAGAACCAACTTTGAGAGATGATTTTCTAAGAGTCTCATTTTCACTTTCTAGATATCTTTCTAATACCTTTAACTCAGCAAGTTCTTCTTTCAGTTTTTGGACCTTAGGTTTTTTGCCAACCCTTTTCTTTGATGATGTTCCAGCTTCTTCTGGAGTTTCCATTTCTACAGCTAATGGCTCTGAATCTGAATCTGAATATGGCATATTTAGGACATTTTTGTTGTAGTTTATCCTTGATCCTCTGCATTTTTCCCAAATTCTAGCTTCCTTTTTGTTTTCTTTGATTTTGATGGGGAAACTTGTGTTGCAATTGCTACAGGTGACAGTGCTCTCCTCTTTCTTTTACTTGTTCTTGGAGAAGTTAATTGTTGTGAGGAAGTTTCTCCTTTCTTTGGTTGAACTTCTTGTCCAAATTCTCCCCAAAACAGAAGATAATCCCAAGTCTTATTCCTTCTACTAAGCTCCTCTAACACTATCAGTTTGATCAGACCATGATGAAATAAACTGCTGCTAGCCTTTTGAGGTTTGGCTTGAATTTTAGAAGCCATTTTGGTAAGGCTCTTAAGAAGGTAAAAAGGCATGTTCAGAGGTTGCTTACCAGTGAAATGAAGGAGCAGTCTGAAATGGTAAAACATGGTCCTTCCATATCTCACCTCACAAGTGATGTAAAGTTGGATAATCTTTAGCAATATTTGTCATTTCTCCTCCAAGTAACTTCTAGGAATATCCTTTTTCCATTTCATATTTTGATCCTCTTCTTTGAGAAATGATCTGAAATCAATTTCCTTGATTGAGGTGGTCTTAAACCACCTTTCTCCTTCATCAAGCATATTTGTGGTTGCTGGTATATTGGCTTCATCTATCCACATCACAACAAGCCCAAGTTGAACTTTAAATCCATCAAAGCTTTTGGCAAATGCCTCTGTGACACCCCGATGATACCCCTGGAGCTTCTGGCAGAACCTGTAGCATCCAACACCTTTGAACAATTCACAGGCCTCAGGGTGTGTCTCAAGGTATGAATCATCATGCAATTCCTTTCTAAGAAGGGCACCTCATGTTGATATTTTCATCACAAGAATTGCTGAAAACGTTTAAAAACTGTGTTGATGACAGTATCCAGGGTATGTAAGGGCGAGAGGTGGACTCAGATGAACATGGAGGCAGGATAAAACGATGAGATTCAAGAATAGAGTCATAGGATGAAAGGTTTGGGCGACTGTGGGCATATTTAACCCAACCTTCAAACAGACAATCGGCCAATTCAATGCATGAGAAAAATAATGACCGTTTTTGGATCGATTGGATTGTTTGGGCACAATCTAGGGTTATCATCACTTGATTGGACATGGAATAAACAAATCATAATCCTTTCTGGAATCGGAAGAATGATAACCGAAAGCGGTTTTGGTAGCATAACAACAAATCATGACTTGTGTACAATCGTCGATATGAGAGTGATAAGACCATTTTTAAACACTTGAGACATTCATTACTTTTGGCAGCTTATGACAGGCGTGAATAAGCCATTTAGCTACCGAAAGTTTTAACTTTCAGTAGCTAACGACTATAAGATTTCGACCTTTAGCTACCGAAAATCAAACTTGCTGCCATAATTTAAAACATGGACCGAATTCATGAAATCCATGATTATGCCACTCTAAACCTTCAACAAACTCATGTGGGTACTTCATAATTCAAAGCTTAGCATGTGACAACATTTGGCTCTAACCTTTAACCTGGATTTTGTTTGAAACAATGGATATATCACTGGTCCATTACCCCTGAGCACCTTATCATGAAAGTACCTTTAGCCTGATCATAAAGATTCCAATATAGATGATTGGAAAACAGATGGCCTATATTATAGGACCCTAACATTAGGAACTTCATATTTGTATTTATATGGCTACCACTCAACCAATGAAACTTCAAAGAGGTAAGAACCACCTTTAGACTACTTTAGGGAACAAAGAGTGAAACCAATTAACATAAACAAATGGTGCAATGTGTGTTTATGGCTACCAATTGATTAAATGCTAACAAAGGACAAGCCTAGGGTTGTTGTTCAACATCTAAATCTGTTTTATGATCAAATAGTGCAGAAATTTCAGATTTTGAGTATGAAAGAGCATCGAAGAGAGATTAACACTAGAAAGCAAGACGTCTTGGATGTTTCCACTTGGGAAAGAAATATGCCATACAACAACAGCCCAAAAAGAGTTAAATACAAGTTCTAAATATATATAACCATTAACCAAGCAAGAACTTGTGAAATAGATGGTGAATCCCCCTAGGGTTTCCACATTAGCACTAGAATTCACCAATAAAATCTCTATGTAAAAGATAAGCAATTAAAATCACTTTAGAGATCAATTTCACCACTAGATCTATAAGATAAACTTGTAGAAACAATCTAGAAATGAAATAGAGTCTAGGTATGAGTAAGATTACACATTTAAGAACCAAACCCTAGCCTTAGGGTTTCACCAAATCTGATTTTTATCACTGCAATTTCATTTCCAGATTTGAGAAATGCCTTAAATTAGCCCGCACAATGTTAGAAAAGACCTTGAAGCATCTTTCTATAGGACCATTTTTCCTTCTTAGGGTTAGAAATCAACGATTAAGCACAAACCCTTGAATAAGATAGTCTAAGAAATGACATACATCGTTAACTTTGCACTAGACTATGAAAGAAATCTAAATAAATATTTTTACTTGATTTTTCACCGTTAGATTTCTTTCTAAAACAAAAAAAAAGTGTAATTTTTTGGAATTTCAAGGTTTTTTGGTTGGTTGTTGGGGGAAGACAAGTGTCTTTCTCCAATTAGAGCTTATAGGGTCAAGAAGTATGCCCCTCTTAGATTTTCTCACTTCTATATTAAGGATTAGGGCAAGAGATTGGAACCCTAAGGGGGTAGAATAATCTCTAACCTAATCAAGATAAGGTATGAGGATGAAGGTCCAACAAGAAGGGATTCCACAAGGGGAAAAACCTTCACCAACAAGATCAATTATGGCTTGAATATAATACCTAAAACCCTTGTCAAGGAACCAAAGGAAAAACAAGACAAAAGATTGAGCACTTACCAAACCAACAAAGCAAGATGTCAGAGATAGAAACCATGTATGTATTCCTTCCAAGTGGTTAATTAACCGTTCAAATGGATCAATCTTGCTAGCTAGTAGAATTCTTGAATGCTCAAAACTAATATTTGATGCACCAAGAAAATAACTAAGAAAGAGAGAGCTCCAAGAGTTTAAACCAAAACCTCCAATAGGTAGATCTTCAACAAATTGTAATCTCAAATGATATCCAACAACAACAAAAAATTGGAATGAAAGGAGAGCCTTTATTTATAGATGAGGCTTCTACATCCTTTTCATTCTTTATCATTTTCTTTCTCCCTAAAATTAGCTTAGGAGAATTACAACAAGTGACTTGTCATCCACACAATGAAGGAGAATAAGTCAAATACAAGTAAAACATCCCACATGTACAATAAAACCTTCATGAGAAGGGGACATCCCATAAAGAAGGAGGGCAACTTTGGTGAAGGAGCTCGACATTTCATTGAAAAAAGAGTAGTCCAAGCCATAAAACATGTTGTAGAATCCTTCCAAGTGAAGAAAGGTCCATCGTATAGCCTCATAATGTGGAACGACCTCATGGAAAGAGTGAGAAAGACTTCAAAAGGTAGATGAATCCTCAAATAATTCTCATAAACCCTCATAATATGTCTCCAAGGCATGACCATGTCCATATCTCATGTCATGGCACCTACATGAAGTATGGTAGTGACCCTCCAAATCAAAAAATGGGTCATAAATCCCCCAACGGTTAAGGTGACATCTAAATGAGTGGGGTCAACCCTCAAATCAAGTGTAGAATATCTCAAAAGATGATCAAATATGAGAGTACTCTAGGATCCTCAACATGGCATGTGTAGAGGTGACCCATGCAAGTGAAATTAGCTTGTTTGTGCCTTGAAGGATGTGACTGGTGCCTTGGGATATGTGTAATGTCTTGAGAACTATGAGACTACCTCAGGAGACTGAAGCTGAAGGAGCATCTGCAAAATCATCTCCAAGAGTAGATGGACAAAGTGTGATACATATATAAGATAGGGGTCCATGATTAAGCATAATATAAGTGTGTTTTAAATAAGTATGACAACATTTACAACATGAGCAACACTTTTACATTACATACAAAAAAGTGTGAGAGACTAGCAGCTCCCCTCCCCTAGACCATGTGTCTTAATAGATCTATCCCAAGACACTCGCATACCTACCCAAATCATAAATGACTGGCATGATGGTGAGCTGCTGCCACCAAGGAGCAGTCATTCAGAGCCATAAGAGAAATGCATATCTTGAAATGGGGACTAAAAGGATGGGCCATGACCGACCACAAGGATTTGATGATACCACATAGGCCCATCACTGATACATAGACATCTAAGCATGGCCCAATACAATACATGAGTAAAAATATACCACACTTTTGGCTCATCATGATACAATGATACACATAATATGTTCAAATGACGGATCATATTTGGAAAAATAATATAGGGTGCACTGAAGTGAATCTTAAATGTAACAGTTGGCTCCAACTTGGGGACATGTGCTCATCTCGAGAGTGGATGAGAACTCCAAAATCTCCAAAACCTATAGAGTTAAAATATTCTCAACCAATGGATATCAAATGCAAGGGAGGGTGAAGACACAAGTGCCTTGTCCCCTTCCCTAATAAAGAAATAAATCCATACATAAATGAAATAACAATCAAGCACATGTTAGTGGCACCGCATCTTAGATAAAAATACATACATGCGAGCACCATCTTACTTTATTCTAAAATAAAATAAAAATGCAGAAAACAATAAAGTAAATGAAACACACAAGTAAATCCAATGCTCATGCTAAAGAGCTTATTCATTATAACATACTTTAACATGATAAACATAACATGCTAAGTAAAATCATAAGTCCAATGCAACCACTTCATGAGTTCATCAATACTATGAAATCTACCTTTGTGTTAGGTCAAAAACCAAAATAATGAGACATCAAGGATCAAGTAAGCATATATCGGCATCTCCTTTACCTTTCCTTAGCCAAAATCTGAGGTAGGATCATGATCACATGAGAGAAGAACAAAGGCATGCCAAAGTTGACCTATATTGTTGCAAGATTCTTTAATCTAGAGGCAAATAGGGCTAATGTAATCATCTTTCTTGACATAAGCATAGGACGAACCATCATTGTTACTCATCAAACCATCAAGAAATAGGGGCTTTGAGGGTGGCTCCAATAGAAACCTACAAGAAGATTGTTGCACATCCTTGTCATTCTCAATAATATATGTAAATGAAACAGAGAACCAATCAGATTTGAAAAAATATGTAAACCCATGACTTATAACTTGTTGCTCTTGTATCTAAGGCTGAAAATTCTTGCAGTAATTCCAAGATTGAACATGTTGATGTCTACCATAAATTGCAGCCTCAAAATCGTTATTACCTAATGGACTTTTATGCATACAAAAGTCATGAGTTGGGGACCTCAACGGATGAAAAAATTCAACTATCATTTGGCCATGAAAACCCTCTTTGTGTACTTGTAACTCGGCCTTATTGGTGGGATGACATGGTTGTCCATGCATTGTGAAATAAGTTTCACATTCCTTAATTGTGTTTCAGTATCCATAGGACCATACTCTGTAATCATATATTTGGAGGCATCATCATTTGTGTTGTAAATGGGATCCCCTTCAAAATAAAAACAACCTATATCCATTTTAAGTATTTCAATATGGAGAAAAGAATCAATATTCTCAATCTCTTTAGAGTCATGCTCTTCATTAAATAAGGGTTTCTTCTTTAGATTTTTCTTTTCCAAGTTACTAAAGGATGTATCATAACACTTGAGATCTTAGAAAGGAGTGTAACATATCAAACCCTTGCTTTCATGCACGGGAGAAGGGATGTGTTAGATTTTAGGGTAATTTTAAAAAATAGCAGTCTCTTTTACTTTCAGTGCTAGAACACCTTAGATCTTACTCACAAGGAGAGATAACAGTATAAGGAAATATAGATCTATGACAGACTAAAACAGTAGAAGAAGGAAACTTCAATTCATATGTAATAGAACACAGATCATAGCAGCAGAGATCTATAACCTAACAGATCTATACCAGTAGATCTACAACAGATCTCTATTTTATTTTAGAAGCAAACAATGATGCAAACCCTTTCAACAGTAATAGCAGATCAAGCAAACAGAGATGCAAACCCTTTCAAGAGTAATCAGCAGATCAACAGTGATACAAGACTTCTTTTCTATATGACTGTGGTTAAATAGTAAACAAAGAAGATCACTTAGATTCTAGTAACTCAGATCTGAACCTTTTAGAAGAAACAAATTAGAAACATACCTGGTACCAACTTTACCTGTGAAGATAGTACACCACCACAATAGAAATAGGTC
>ML790170.1:267476-282914 GCA_009831015.1 Picea engelmannii | reverse complement strand
GAAATGTCTCTTGATTTCCAATGGAAGCATGAAAAGATTCTTCATCATTGTTTTCTTCATGAGGTGATGCAACAAAATCTTCAATGAACTTATCATCTTCAAGAGAACAATAAGGTTCTTCTCAAGGCCTTTCTTCAACAAGGTCATCTTTACTTACGTCGTACATTTCCTTGAAATTTTCAACATGGAGCACCCATTCCTCATTTGAAATAGTATGCAACAATGACTCATGGAAAGGAGGAGAGGGATGAACCTCTTCAAGTATATCATCTTCATGTTTTAGCATAGAAGGTTCACCATATTTTGCTTCAATATAATCACACAAGAAAAAGTATGCATCGTTTCTTTCTTTTATTTCTACAAGAAGCTCATTCAAGGGATTATTATCAAATTCCATTATAAAATCATCAATCTTTTCCTCTATTCTTCTATTGAATTTCCTCACCCGGCACCTAGTAAATTAATACCTAGCAAATACCTTGCTCTAATTTACTTATTACTGCAGATTTATTGAATAAAAAACATAGTTAGAAACTGGTAAATAAATAAAATCAGCGGAAGCAATAAACAGGGAACCACAATTATGCACACATATTTATGCCCTTCAAACCATCTTTTCATTATAAATTAATCCAAGCTTACAAGGGCTCATGTCCTGGGAAAACAGCCCCTCTAAGGAAAAAATACAAACAACAAATTAGTTGATCCCACCTCAACATTTGTCTTTTGATCTTGTTGGTCGCTACTCCTTTGTTGCCCCTTACTTCCTTCCTCGGGCCTTGCACACTTGGATTAAAGTCCTTCTCCACCCAATTAATGACATCTCACTATCTCACTTTCGCTGTGTCTCTCCTCCTCTCACCTTAGCTACATTTTATAATGTTGAGTTTACCCTAAATCTAAAACCCTGGATCTCCAAAGTGATCAATGGTTGAGATTAGATACAACGCTTGGTAAATTATTACCTCACCCAACACCTGGTAAATTATTACCTAGCAAATATCTTGCTCTAATTTACTTATTACTACAAATTTATTGAGTAAAATACACAGTTGGGTCTTAACTGGTAAATAAATAAAATCAGTGGAAGCTATAAACAGGACACCACAATTATGCACACATATTTATGCCCTTCAAATCATCTTTTCATTATAAATTAATCCAAGCTTACAAGGGCTCTCGTCCTGGGAAAATGGCCCCTCTGAGGAAAAAATACAAACAACAAATTAGTTGATCACACCTCATCATTTGTCCTTCGATCTTGTTGGTCACTATTCCTTTGTTGCTCCTTAATTCCTTTCTCGAACCCTACACACTTGGATGAAATTCCTTCTCCACCCAATTAATGAGATTTCACTATCTCACTCTGTGTGTGTGTCTCCTCCTCTCACCTTAGCTACATTTTATAATGTTGAGTTCACCCTAAATCTAAAACCCTAGAACTCCAAAGTGATCAATGGTTGAGATTAGATCCCACCAACACTTGAGATCAATGGCTAAGATTTAATTGAATTCACTAATGCCAAAAACTTAGGCATTTCATTAAATTAAACTCGATTAATCATAAAAAGGAATTCACCTTAATAATTACTAAATTAAAGTGAATTTCCTAAGCCTTGAGTGGTATTAATGATGATTTCTACATGTTAGACACAAAACCAATGTGGAAGCACTTGTCTAATGTTACAAACATCAACATTCTTCTTTACACATCAAGAAAAGCATAAGCATCTTCAACTTCCTAACCATAGATCCAATGCTTTTGAAACTTTTCCATTAAATGCGGAAATGATTTAATCTCTTTAGGGCTGAAATTAGAATATCAATCCCATGCATCTTCTCCTTGCATTGAATATGAAAATGTTTTCATCAATAGACCCTCATAGCAATGTTAGTATTTACCACATAGTTCATAGAAGATTCAAGGTGACCTGAAGCCAACCAAGGGTTTCCATCAAACTTTGGGACATGGGTAAATATATCAACAGGGAACATATCTGGATGTCTCCTAATGCATGATATATCCAAAGGAATAAATACAATGGCATAAAATTCTTTCTTGTTAGAAGCCATATTTTAAACATGCAGGGTGATTATTTCTTAAAATGAAATAATTGCATACCAGTCATACAAATACCAAAGATGTGGACTCGCCAATATACCTTCAAATGTCAAGCTTTCTTTGTCCTTAATATTTCTTTATGGGAATTACTTCTTATAGTGTACCTCTTTGTTATATTTTCTTTAGGTGGAGATTCTAGATGAGACAATTTAGATTAGCATTCACAACAATCTTATCAAGATACACCTACAAAAATAAACCCAACAAATACCCAGAGATGGACTTATCCTTGGCAATGGTGCCAAAAATGTTACCACTTGAACTGGCACCCTTGTGAAAAGTCTCAACACAAGTGTTAACTAAGGAAAGAAAAAGGGAAGTGCACCACTATTATCTCAATATACTCTCCCCTTCACTTTAGGCCAACTCCTAGAAGCCAAAGGGGGTATTGCTATTTATGAAAGTAAACCTATTCAAGTGAATTGGGACCATGCAAGATTACTATTTACTTTAATGAATCCAAAATATATGTAACAAGACCATTTCCAGCAAGTGATTAAATGCTTTAAAGATAAACCATTAGAAACAATAGCATTAACCACGAGTATATCCATGTGAAAAAGAGGGTTGTGAGCCAGTGGATGTGTATGTCAAATCTGATATATAAGATAAACAATGTTAGCAAATTAAGAGGTAAGAACCACCTTTAGGCTACTTTAGGGCACAAAGAGCGAAACCAATTAGCATAAATCAATGGTGCAATGTGTTACCAATTGATTAGATGCTAAAAAAAGACAAGCTTAGGTTTTTCCTTCAACTTCTAAATCTGTTTTATGATAAAATAATATAGAAATTTTAGATTTAGATCATGAAAGAGCATCCAAGAGAGAGATTATACACTAGAAAGCAAGATGTCTTGGATGTTTCCACTTGGGAAAGAAATATACCATGCAACAACAACCCAATAAGTATTAGACACAAGTTCTAAAGATATATAAGCATTAACCAAGCAATAATTTGTGAAATAGATGGTGAACCCCCTAGGGTTTCCACATTATCACTAGAATTCACCAATAAGATATCTATGTAAAAGATAGGCAATTAAAAGCACTTTAGAGATCAATTTCATCACTAGATCTATAAGATAAACTTGTAGAAACAATCTAGAAATGAAATACATGCTAGGTATGAGTAAGAATACACCTTTAAGCACCAAACCCTAGCCTTAAGGTTTCACCAAATCTGATTTTTATTGCTATAATTTAATTTCCAGATTTGAAAATTTTCTTAAATCAGCCCACAACATTAGGATAAGACCTTGAAGCACCCTTTCTATAGGGTTGGTTTTCCTTCTTAGGGTTAGAAATCAACAATTAAGCACAAACTCTCGAATAAGCTAGTCTAGGAAATTAAATACATCGTTAACTTTGCATTAGATTTTGAAAGAAATCTAAGTAAAGATTTTTACTTGATTTTTTACTTTTAGATTTCTTTCTAATACACAAAATAAATGTAAAAAAATTCAAATTAAAGGGTTTTTTGCTTGGTTGTTGGCAGAAGACAAGTACCTTTCTCCAATTAGGGATTATGATGTCAAGAAGTATGCCTCTCTAAGATTCCATCACTTCTATCTTAAGGATTAGGGCAAAATATTAGAACCCTGAGGAAAATATAATCTCTAACCTAATCAAGTTAAGGTATGAGGATCAAGGCCCTACAAGAAGGGATTCCACAAGGGAAAAAAACTTCATCAACAAAATCATAGCTTGAAAAAAATATCTAAACCCTTGTCAAGGAACCAAAGGAAAAACAAGACAAGAGATTGAGCACTTACCAAACTAACAAAGGAAGATGGAAGAGATAGAAACCATAGACATCTTCCTTCCAAGTGGTTAAATAACCCTTCAAATGGATCAATCTTGCTAGCTAGAAGTCTTGAACATTCACAACTAATATTTGATGCACCAAGAAAATAACCAAGAAAGAGAGAGCTCAAAGAATTGACATCAAAACCTCCAATGGGTAGATCTTCAACAAATTGTAATATCAAATGATATCCAACAACAACAACAAATTGGAATGAGAGGAGAGCCTTTATTTATAAATGAGGCTTCTACATCCTTCTCATTATTTATTATTTTCTTTCTCCCCAAAGTTAGCCTAGGAGAATTACAAAAAGTGACTTGTCATCCACACAATGAAGGAAACTGGTCAAATACAAGTAAAACACGCAACATGTACAATTAAACCCTCATGAGAAGGGGACGCCCCATAAAGGAGGAGGGCGACTTGGTGAAGGAGCTCAATGTTCCATTGAGAAAAGAGTAGTCCAAGCCTCAAAACATGTTTTAGAAGGGTACTATGCCTCCTACCACCAATTCAAATCTAATAGGACCCATGCTAAGAAAAAATTCAAATTCAATATGCTTAAGAAATATATAATTTTTCCTCCACTTTTTCATATTATATCAATATTATGCATGATGAATTATTGTAGGAGACAGTCTACAGTTTAAAGCATCTTGGAGAACCAACTTCTAGCTTAGACAATGAGCATATCATCAAAGACAATTGACTATAAGATGTGCATATATCCTAACTTGGAATATGATGAAGTGGGCAATACAGGTAAAAGAAAAAGAAGAAGTTTACAAATCATAAATTGTTTAAAGACAAGGGGAAAATGGAATGTATGTCATATAAGAATGAATGTGATGGAGATGATGAATTGCCCCTAAATTTAGCATCAATTTATAGGGAAATGTTTGATTGTCAATTATATTGTGCTTAGTTTATTGATAAACACTACATGATGTGTATAATATATTTCAATTTTGATAATACAACGACATGCTATGACCCTCCAATATTCATGGAGCAAACTAGGGCCTCCTTATTGTTGAAAATATTTGTTTGGGGTCAAAACATGATATCATTTCACAACACGCCACTAGAAGATTAATGCCATATTATGGTCCATCAATTTCTGGTGGTGACTAAAAGAGGATGACAGAATATATGCATAGCATGTTAGCATATGGACTAAATTATAATTTGCATAAGCATAGTCTCAAGTTAGAAAGAGTATATGAAGTGACTAAAGGCAACCTCAATCATGAAAATGGTCATCCATACACATGTTAAAACATTACATGATTTATAAATAGTAGTAAAGAAAGGGATCCTACAATAAGATCTAATTGTCAATTTGTTGAGGTTATAAATAAAAAAGGAGATATGAAAAGATAGATTGATAATGGTTTCATAAGCTATTAGGTACCTTAATATCAAGGATGAGTCGTTAATCGATTAACCCTTTGTAAAATGCACTCATGCACAAAATAGAAGAGAAGAATAAGCTCCCCCAAGGGTGTTCCTGAAGGGATAAAACTGAATATTATAAATGACTATGGGTTGATTTTAAAACTATGCAGGTTGATGTTGCCAAAGCCTGAGATTCATTCACAAGATCAAATAAACTATGAAAACATAGGAGAATGCAAAAATAACTCTCTTTTATTCCTTCTCCATCCTAACTATTACAATCGAAGTTCAACCCTTTATAACTACTATCCGAGATTTTCGAAAACAACTAATTTTAGAAAAACAACTATCTTTTAAAAAAACAACTAAATTTAGAAAATTCTCGCATGACTCTAAAACTGACCACTAACTAAGAGCTAACTAGCATGACACTATTTGTCAACTCGCTTTTCTGATTAAGCTCATAAACTAAGAGATAGTTGATAATTGAAAAATTAAAAATTCCTGTAAAAACACTAAAACCCCAATTTGAGGCCTTATATGAAGGAATTTGGCCCTAAAAAAGTGTCGAAACGATGTTCAATTGGACAGATCCTATTGGCATGGTAGTGAACTCTTAGAGATGCAACTCCAAAATTTCAACCTAAACGGATAATCGAGTCAAAAGTTATGGCCATCAGAAAATCCCCGAAAAATCCTTGCATCATTCTCCTCTGGTTGAAAAGAACGCAGCTCTTGCAAGTTACTGTCTTCAAACTGTTTCCATTTAATGGGATCTAGGTTCAGTAAGTCACCCTCTATAATCCATGTACTCTCTGTTGGTGCTACACCTCCCACTAGACCAGATATCGGTTGTATTGGTCATGCCGAGTATGAAGGGTCTTCTTATCTAAAATATGTGCAATCTTTTCCTTTTTCTTGCTTGGAATGGCTTGTTAACAATCCACCTTTGCCTCATTGTCATCACCCAGATCGTCCCCATGGAAGATATACAAATCATAAACGTTAAACACACAGGAGATATCGAGGTCAGCTGGTAAATTAACCTTATAAACAGTGTCATTGATTTTCTTGAGAATCTTGCACGGACTAATTTTCTTATACTTAAATTTGTGGTAGGTTCCTCAAGGAAACTGCTCCTATAAATAAACCATCACCAAATCACCTTCATTGAATACCCGGTATTGTCGATGAGCATCTTTGATAATTTTGTTATGTTCATTACTAGCCTGCAATTTTTGTCTCACCTGTTGCTGCAATTGTTGAATGTGTTTTGCAAATGCTTCCCCATCATCAATAATATTATCCCCAAGTGGTAGTTGCACCAAATCTAGGACACCCATAGGGTTTCTACCGAAAACAACCTGAAATGGAGATTTACCTGTAGATCTATTCATTGAACTATTGTAGGCAAATTCCGCTTGAGGTAAAGCCAAATCCCACTGCTTGGAATTCTCTCCAACAATGCTCCGTAACAGGTTTCCCAAACTTCAATTTACCACCTCGGTTTTCCCATCTGTTTGGGGGTAATAGGCACTGTTGAACTGTAATTTAGTCCCCATTTCCTTCCATAAAGTCCTCCAAAAATGACCCAAGAACCGAGTATCTCTACCAAAGGTAATAGTTTTTGGAACCCCGTGCAATCTAACAACTTCTGAAAAAAACAATTATGCCACCCGCGATGCGTCACTAGTTTTCTTGCAAGCAATGAAATGACCCATTTTAGAGAACCTATCAACAACCACAAAAATAGAATCATTACCTCGTGTGTGTTTGGGAGCCCCAACACAAAATCCATGCTCATATATGTCCATGGACCTGTGGGCACTGGTAGTGGCATATACAACCCTATGTTATGTGAGTGTCCTTTAGACATTTGAAAAATCCGACATCGTGCCACATACCTGGTTATATTTTTTTTCATCTTTGGCCAGTAATACTTATCTTCGATTAAGGCTAGCATCTTATCCTTTCCAAAATGTCCTACCAAACCACTATTGTGAAGGTCTCTAATAATATTTTCCCTCATTGAATCAATTGGGATGCATAGTTGTTTTCCTATGAAGAGGTAACCATCTTGCATAAAATATTCACCTTGATTAAGATCCATGTTCCCAACGACTAGATTCTTCAATTGTTCCACAATCTCCTGAAAATCATTATCAGATGCATAGAGATCCTTTAATGCAGCAAAGCCAATTACTTGATTTTTCATGGTTGTCAAAAGAACAATGCACCGACTCAAAGAATATGCAACTTGATTCTATCGTCTTGATTTGTGCTTCAAAACAAAGGTGTAGCCTTGTAAGAAAAAGACTCATTTTGCATGTCTATTGTTCAATTTTTTTTGGGTGTTCACATATTTTAATGCAATATGATCGGTAAATAACATGAACTCCTTCGGCACTAGATAATGCCTCCAATGTTGCAATGCTTGCACAATTGCATAAAATTCTACATCATATGTGGAGTAGTTCTTTCTTACCTTCAATTTTTCACTAAAGAATGCAATTGGTCTACCTACTTGGCTAAGTACAGCTCCAATGCCTACATGTGAAGCATCACAGTCTACCTCAAACACTTTATCAAAATTTGGTAGGGCTAATATGGGTGCCTCAGTTACCTTCTTCAGAAACTTGAAACTTTCCTCAGCTTCCTTGGTCCACATGAATGTCTTGCCTCTGGTGCAATCTGTTATGGGTTTTACAATACTACTAAAATTTCAAATAAATTTTATGTAAAAGGTGGTCAACCCATGAAAACTTCTTACCTCTGTGATGCTCCTAGGACTAGGCCACTCCAAAATTTCTTTGACCTTCTCTGAATCCATCTTGACTCCCTCTGTCGAGATGAAAAAACCCAAGAATACCAAACTTTCTTGCAGAAAACTACATTTCTTCAGGTTTTCATAAAGTTGATGATTTCTCAATGCATCCAATATAATTTTTAAATGTTGCAAGTGATCTTTTTTGTTACTGAAAACTAGGATGTCATCAAAATACACAACAACAAACTTACCAATATAAGGTCGAAGCACAATATTCATCAGCCACATGAAAGTGCTAGGAGCATTGGACAGCCTGAATGGCATCACCATCCATTCATATAGTCCATCCATGGTCTTGAAGGTAGTTTTTCATTCATCCCCTTCGCGAATCCGGAGCTGGTGGTATCCACTTCGCAAATAAATCTTACTAAAATATTTAGCTCGGGCTAGCACATCCATCATGTCATCCAACTACGGTATAGGAAACCTATATTTGATGGTAATTTTATTGATTGCTCTGCTATCTGTGCACATCCTCCATGTATTATCCTTTTTTGGAGTCAACAATGCTCGTACAACACATGGACTCATGCTTTCTCTTACCAAACCTTTCTTTATGAGTTTCGTCACTTGTCGATTGAGCTCTGCATGTTGTGTAGGACTCATCCTATAAGTTGCTTGATTAGGTAAAGATGATCCTAGGATCATATCAATGTGATGTTGAATATCCCTCTTTGGTGGAAGACCATCAGGTAGTTCATTAGGGATAATATCAACATATTCTTCTAGTAACTTGGCCACTTCAGTAGGAATTGGTATGTCTTCCACGACTCCTTTTGGTACAATTAACGCATACCAGAATCTCGTTGCCTTTGTTTCCTTAACAAACTCTCTTTCTGACAACATATTCTCATTTTTTCACCCATCCTTAAGGGGCAACAAGACGACTTTCAATCCATCCTTCCAAAAGGTGCAGGTATTCTTTCCTCCATCATGCATGACTTTTCTGTCATATTGTCAAGGCCTCCCCAATAACGGATGGCATGCATCCATCGGAATGACATCACACCATACTTCATCTTTATAAGTCTTACCAATGGAAAACTTGATCAAACATCTTTTATTAATGGTGACTTCAGTCCCCTTTTTGAACCATGCAATTTGGTAAGGATGGGGATGTGTTTCACAGCGTAATTTCAACGTATCTACCATCTCTTTCGAAACCATATTCTCACAACTACCACTATCAATAATAACTTGACATACCATTCCCCCAGAAGTGCATATGGTTCGAAAAATATTTGTTCGAAGCCAAAAATCTTCATTGTCGCTACCCTTCCTATGCTCTTTTTCGAGAATCACCATTGGCCTCTGTATCATGAGACTCTCCCCCATATCAGGTGGGACTTCAAATTCAACTCCTCCTTCTTCATTCTCAGCTTGGACCAAGTTCAAACTAGGTTGTTGTCCTTGCTTTGACTCTTGTATGTTATAACTTGGGCATTCAAATGCTTGATGACCCTCTACACCACACCTGAAATACACATATGGTCCTCCTCTACCACCATAGTAACCTCTACCCCTCTGAAATCCTCTTCCTCATGGTTGATTCAGGTTACGTTGTTGAGTATCTTCTATTTTCTCAGCTCCTTGGGATGATCCGCCTTTGCAGACGATGTACCCCTCCTTTCTCCTCTATTCCTTTGAGCAAATTGTGGGTTTAGATTTTCCTCAGCTTTTAAGGCTAATTGATCTGCCTCTTCCACGCTCTGAACTCTATGCATGCTTAGTTCACTTGAATAGAAAATTTTAAACAATTCACATACCTTGCAGCGAATTGCTCATCAGTTTCCTGGTGATCCACGTGAATGGACAACTGATAAAACTCATTTGTGAGTTCCTCCACGGTGGATAGGTTTTGCTTCAAGTTCTGAAATCTATGAAAAATGATTTAGGCACAGTCTAGAGGAAAAACAATTCTTGCAATTTTTTTTCCATCTTGCTCCAGATCTTAATTTTTTCTTTTCCTTTTCTTACTCTGTCTTTCTGCACATGATCCCACCAAATCATGGCGTGACCCTTCAGCTTGGTGCATGCAAATTTCACCTTCTTTTCCTCTGGCATAGGCTTCCATTCAAAAAAATTATCCATGGCATTCATCCAATCTATTAACTCCTCTAGTTTAAGATTCCCTTCATATTCTGAAACTTCCATCTTGATCCTATCATTTCTCTCGTCTAGAGCCCTGAGCATCCTTTCTTCAAAAGACACACGCTCTAATTGTTCTTCTTCGTGTTCTTCATGTTCTATATGTTGATCTACATTTCCTTGGTATGTCTCCTCATCAAACACTTCTCTTTGTATTATTCTCTGACTAGCCAGCATGCTTGTAAGATCTGTTACTTTCATTTGGAGGTTTTTCATATCTTTGTGCATCTAAGCAAGACTTGCTCTTCATCTTCCTCTCCCAACCATCTTCCCGCTTTGATACCAAATGATGTAGCCAAAGCTTGAGATTCATTTACAAGGTCAAATAAACCATGAAAACGCAAGAGAATGGAAAAATAACTCTCTTTTATTCCATCTCCATCCTAACTATTACAATCAAAGTTCAACCCCTTATAACTACTATCTGGGATTTTCGAAAACAAATAATTTTAGAAAAACAGCGATTTTTTAGAAAAACAACTAAATTTAGAAAATTCTTGCATTGCTCTAAAACTAACCACTAACTAAGAGCTAACTAGCATGACATTATTTGTCAACTCACTTTTCTAATTAAGCTCATAAACTAAGAGATAACCGATAATTGAAAAATTAAAAATTCTTGTAAAAACACTAAAACCCCAATTTGAGGCCTTATATGAAGGAATTTGGTCCTGAAAAAGTGTTGAAACGATGTCCAATAGAATAAATTCTATTGGCACGGCAGTGAACTCTTTGAGACACAACTCCCCATAAAATTTCAGCCCAAACAGATAACCGATTCAAAAGTTATGACCCTCGGAAAATCCCCGAAAAACCCCTGCATCACAGGCTAAATCATTTTCTTCAAAATGAATGTTTAAAAGTATGTCGATATTTAGTTGAATGTTAAATATATTTATAGATATTTTTATTTTTGTTTTGTAAGTAATTGAGAATTTGTTGTCAGATGGTTATAACATTTTTTCCAATGGTCGTTTAATTCATAGTTCATAGAGTTTTATTTTATGAAAATATTATTTTACTTATATTTTAAGATATGAAAATATTTAAAAAACATCAGTTCATAGAGTTTTAATATATTGTTTTGTTATATGGAGTTTCATTGCATGAAAATATCTTATTTTTATTTATATTAATAGTTATTTAGGAGTGAATTAGCTATTTTTACTTAATTACAGGAAGATCTCAATGATCCATATGCAAATACTCAAATTCTAAACAATATCTTAAAATGGATGTAATAATCCAAACCATACTAGGTAGAGATGAGAAAAATTGAAGAGAACAGTGCCATCTAATATATTTAAAGAATTGATGCAAATAGCATACATTGATTATGGCATTCCAGATACCCGTGAGAATGAATAGATGATGAAAATAGGGTCCCTGAAGAGGGATCGAATGAAATGCTTGCATGTGTCTTTAGGGACAAAAAGTAATTATGACAGAGATGTGTCTATGGTTGACTTGAATGATGACATAGATGAAAATTACCACCATTGTAATATTGATTATATTAACATTAATTACTCCATCAAGCAAACAACTAAGACACCTATGTTTAAATCAAGTGCAAGTAGAACATAAAAAAATTCATACACATTAGTATTATTAGAAATCAAGTCAATGTTTAACTAGTGAAATAAGAGTTTCAAGGGGTTATTGTCAAAATAAAAATTCATACACATTAGTGTTATTAGAAATCAAGTCAATGTTTAACTAGTGAAATAGTGAAATAAGAGTTTCAAGGGGTTATTGTCAAAATAACTCAAAAAGCACCTTGTTTAAGGATAGCATACCTACAACTCATCTATGAGTGCTAATTTATTCTACAATACTTTAAGTTGAGGTTACAAAAAAATCAGATTATGTATGTTTAATTTATTCTACAATATTTTAAGTTGAGGTTACAAAAAAATCAGATTATGTATGTTTAATTTATTCTACAATATTTTAAGTTGAGGTTACAAAAAAATCAGATTATGTATGTTTTGGCTTTCTAATAATATATTCATAAGTTGGGTGGATAAACATTGTAGCATGAATCTCTGGCTTTTTCATAGAACAAAATGACAGATTAACAATACTCCTTTAACACAAAAATTGGCTAGGTACATGGGGAGTGTAAACTTCATCACCCATGAAGACCCTTGCTAGGAGTCTATCTGCCTACTCAACATCCAAAATTTTCTTCCTAAAAATGATTATACAAGTGGGAACATCCAATGTATCCCCCTCTTTCCCCTCACACAACAAATACCCACAAAAGATATGGATTTTGACTGCCCAAATAACAATCTTCTGTTTATTTGCACATATTTGACATTTTTTTTAGCAGGTAATCATGTATTAGCATAAATACCCATTAGGGATATTTAGGCACATAACAACTTTGGAGCTCAAGTAAAAAGGAAGTTGGTAGTTTCATTGAGTATTGCATCTCAATTGTATCTGAAATTCAACCAAGACCTCTTTTTAGTGTTCTATTGTGGATCAAGCATGATTTGTATGTAACAACCAATTAGTTAACTATAAAGGGAATTTCACATGTTCGGTGAAGATTCTCTTTTGGAAGAATTAGGATAGTAGAAAGGTAGCAAGAATTTGAGAATTCTAATATAGATCTAATTGTCATTTACTCGTTGCTTTATTACGATTATGTGTTTAATTTTTTTGTGGATAAAGAATCCAATGTATGTTGAAATTGATCATGATGCAGACATGTCTTGGACCATTTTGCAACCCCATCACCTAAAGTCGTGGATATTAATAAAATTGTCTCATCTTATAGGTCATGTTTTATCTTTTCCCTCTCCCCGAGGCATAAATTTTGCAAGAGGAAGTTTTTAAGCATAAACAGAAATAGTTTAAATTTAAGCATCAATTACAAGGTTGCAACTTGTTATGTTACATCTAGTTACTGTTATTTAACAAGACTTGAAAGTGCTATGAAGATGGAAGCCATTCCTAATGTACAATATTTCCTAAAGTTATAAAAATCTTACCATGAAGATAATCTTGCATTACCGAAGCCTACCACCTTTATTAAGGTTTCTGTGAATCTAGAAACTTTATCCATCGTAACATATTGTTATGTAACTAACTCAAACTCCAACCTTACCTATTCATGAGTATATCGTTCAAAACCCCTTCGTTCACTGACTACCTCAAAGTAAGATCAATGGGACCTATGAAAACTCACTCCTATTTAAGACTAACACCAAGGCATTCCCACAAAATTATCAATTTCCTTAACCTGGATAACTTTAATACTTGACCTCTACAATACATGATCTTCACCATTTGCTACATTCCTTGCACTTTCATTTCTTGCACCTTTTTTTGGTCTACCCATGTTATTGAATATAAGACAATGAAGATGCAGAATGCCATGACGTCATTTACCTAGGATTTCACTTGGAGTTGTGTGCTTGATCAAGATGAGAGAATGTAGCCTCTAACTTAAGGTTATAGTACATTTGAAACTACTCTAATTTAAGAATCCTTGGGCCATATGAACCATTTCCAAACCAACCCAACATAAATGCATTTTCTCAATAGATGTCTCTTGAACAAAACCCCTCCATTTACCATATCGCAAGTTTCTATCTTAAGCAACTAATGTAACTGCATTATCTTATGTTCCATTGTCTAGTCTATTCAAAGTTTAGGGCTTTGATCTTTCTAGAGACTCTAGAGGTTTTTACCCCCCCTCATCAGTTACAATGATAGGTGATGTATTGCACTATTTATACAAAAGATCTTCCTTAACTAGTGGAAACTTATGCAAATATATTTCCTAGTAATGCAAAAGATGATCATTCCTTTCTTTAGATACAGAACTTAGTGTTGCATAGAACTCTGTTATCCTTCTAGCAATGGATGAGCTGTACTTTCTATCAAAGTATGCCAAGAGCTATGGTGACCCAGAGGAGATCTGGATAGGGATCTATTGGTTAGATCTTGAAGGGATATCCCATTGACCTACTCTTTCTGTAATTTGTGGACATCAATAATTTATCTTATCTTCTCCTATCTTATGAGTCCTTCAATGTCCTATGTTTTTCATGCCTAACTAGTGGATATAATTATTTGTGTTATGTTCGTACATACTAGTAATCAAATTCGTAAATATGATTTCTTGCATACCAATCATTATAAATTTCTCCTTTTTGTCCAACAACGATTGTAGAGGTATGATTTTGTGCCTACTAGCTGCCATAAATGTAGTTTATGATACTATTTTAGCATATGAAGTATTTCATGAAAATAGAGCATAAATTTTCATTTAGACAATTCAATCTCATAGGGCAAGCATAATGGATAAACCAAATTTATGAGTCTTCGGGTGAATGATGTATAGAATTTCAATAGCAATGAATGTTGCCTATGTAAAATGGATGGGAATTTGATTGGTTGTAATGGTTGCTCCTTTACATATCATTTTTGATGTATTGGTCTTTCCAAAGCTCAATTACCATAAGGGGTATGGTATTGTCAAGAGTGGAGAAAAGTGATGCTCGAGGACCAACATAATATAAATTGAATGGAGTTGAGAGATGACCCATATAGGCGTGTCCTATTTGGCACTTCTAGCTACCTATTGGTTTTTAATTCTACATCAAATCCAACTATCACATACAAGTACGAAAAAAAAATGATGTCACAAAGGTCATGGAGAAATTAGAGTGCTAAGATCCTTTATTTTATGACATAATAAACTCAATACTATAGTATTGGGGTGTTCTAGAAGGCAAGAATGATTCATCTTTTCTTAGACATAAATGGAGTCTGGCAATAGCCCAGTGAAAGTGTCATGTCTAGGTTTGAGCATCTAAGTAGAGTAGGATGATGTTAGTGCATTGAATCTGCGATCTTTGAAAAAAAAAAAAAATTGTCATGTTCATGATTACGAGTATTTACATGTTTCAAACAAGACACATTATAAAATAGAAAATGAATTATTGGTAAAAGGTCCTAGTAATTCCAAAGACACTAGGATTAAATATAATCAAGAAATTAGAGGAGTCATTCCAAACAGCTCAATGGGTAGGAATATGCGACTTGTCCATTGAATTCTCTTATGAGTTGATAACTATTCAATGAAATCCTGAAAGAAAGTAACACATTCTCTCTT
>ML790170.1:213064-246515 GCA_009831015.1 Picea engelmannii | reverse complement strand
GGATTTGCTGCCTTGGGATGCTTGCATCCTCCTTGGGAAGTGTGTTGCCTCCTTGGGATGCATGCAACCTGTTCTTCTTTCTCGCCAATGCTGGAAAAATAAGATATGATTTTTCCTCTCCTTCACCTCATGTGAATTGTGAAAATGAATTCTCCTTGTGTCTTTTTTTCTTTACCCTCTTTGTTTTTATATTTTTACTTTAGCCATTTACTTAATATCAACGGTCAAGATTAGATTGTGAGATCAATGACTATATTTTAATGAAATCATTAAGTGACTTTAACTTAGTCACTTTATTAATTAAAAGTCAATTTATAAACGACGTTCACCTTTATTAATAAATTAATAAAGTGAACTCTAGGAACGGTAAGGATACATTTAATGCTGATTTTCACTAGTAGACACCCTTGAGAAAATACCTGTCCAAGCTACAAACACTAACAATAGCATGGGTGTCTTCCTGAGAGTAAGAATCGATGATGAAAAGTGTGTTGTGTAGTTTGGACTTCCATAGTTTGTGTGAAAAAGAGAGGAGTCGAGGACCCGTGTTTGAAGATAGCACAAGCCTGTGTGGAGGAGTTGGCACAACCATCATGGCGAGATTAAGCTACGAGATGTTGTGCAACCATCCAACAATAGACACAAGTGGATGCCCATCCAACCAAGGCACAGAGTGTAGACTTGTAGTGTGACAAAGATATGGTAATTACAAGACTGTGGCATCGTGAAGTGAGGGGACTCAATACGTGCACAAGGATTTGTTGTTGGAGTAGAAGCTTCCTTCAAGATTTGTTGTAGAATGAAAGAACCACCATGAGGAAGAGAAGCCCATGTGCAAATTTTACAAGAACATGAGTGTGCAAAATTGGATTGGACAACTAAGAAAAATCACATTGTGAGTGCATCTCAAGATGGAAGGTTGTGTTCTCTCTTGAGGTTCTTGGAGATGTGGAAGTGCATGTAAATGGATCTAGAGTGAAGCCTTTGTATGTGCATGTCAATCTTGGGACATACAGTCAAGCTTCTATTTTGTTACATATGTTAGCAGTCACATAGATGCGATGGTGGTGAAAATAACGCAGATCCATCTTAAACCCGGATCTATCAAGCACCGAGAGGGATCAAATTTCTTAAAGTGTAATTGTTTTTTTAATTGAGCCCACTTTATTTTTATTATTGGTATATTTTTTAATTGAGCCCACTTCAATTTTTCTTGATGTTTAATGTAATGTTATCTATTCTAACCTATTGCATCGATTTAATTTTTATTATTGTTATTTTTTTAATTGAGCCGACTTTAATTTTTCTTTCTTAATGTTTAATGTAATGTTATCTAACCCAATCTAACATAACACTAACATGACAACATATCCTCTATAGTGGGTTGTAGAGCACCTCACTACTCTCGGTGCAAATAGTTTTGTTTAAATCTCGATAATGTTTAAGTTTTATGTCTTGGAATTGGAAATGTACAAAGGTATTGAGTCTAGCTAACTCAATACATATGCTGGTATCTTGTTAGAATTAGCTACTATAACAAATGACATGTGAGGTAAAACACAGAGATCCAAGATAATCAAACCGATGACAGAGACAAAGATGCTTAGTATGTGAACCACTCCATAGGAGAAAGAAGACCAAAGATGCTTCATGACAGATGATAATGTTAAAGTGAAAGTGAGTTGAAGAGGAGACAAAGCTGAAGTGATGGTGATGAGATAAGTATGATCTTAGTTTTGTAATGGGATTGTATATTGGACATATAATTGGTTACCTTTGTAAAGCATTTTTGGATGCTTCTTGTACCTAAATTAATGATGCATATGTGATGTAGGAGGTGCATGATCGGTTGTACTTGACACCCAATAGTTTTGGTCCAAGTTGTAAGTTTAACCATAGGCAAGTTGATTTCCTGAGATTGTTGTAAGCCCTGTTATTCAGGCATATAGGTAGCGTCGTAGTGCATCATGTTTTGTAATCCCTATTGAGTCAGACTACATGTATTAATGTGATAGCACATGTAATCATGTAGCGTGCATTGTTAAATTTAGAGCTGCTATTAAGTTCTTTCCAATTTACTAAACAATAATAACATAAGCATGATCACTGAAAGAAACACAATCACAAGGTACACAACATTTATCCCGGGAAACCCTCATGGGGGAGCAAACCCAACAAAAACTTCCTTAATATAGATTGCCAATACAATGCCAAGACAATAAACCAAACATTAGAGAATATCCAAGATTGAGCAATGCGCCTCTCTCTCCTTCTTTCGACAACTGTAGCTTCTTTCAAACTTGCACACTAGATGAGTGACTTGAGTGAGTGAACAAATGATGAACACTCCTTACTTATTTATACTAGCTGGAAGGCACTAGGGAGCCGTCTCTTCATCAAGCATGGCATACCTCTTCACTTAGTGGTTATAACCACTTTAAGTAGGCTTGGGGGCTGACTTCTTAATTATCATGATATAATTAGGGTTTGACCAATCCACAAAAGGGGATTTGGTCATACATAAGCCCCGACATGATCAATCCACAAAAGGGGATTGATCTATAAGTAAATGACTCAATAATACATAGAATACTCTTTGCAGTTACAATATTTCAACACTCCCCCTTAACAAGAAGGGTATTATACTAACACAGCTCAATACAACATCATCAAGAGAGAGAGAGAGGGAAATGACATCATCAACATCTGGAACATTGATTGAAACACACACACACACACACACATATCATCGAAAGTTTTTCTCATCATAAATATTATCATCTTTCACAGGATGGAGCTGGAGTAACATCATCATCATCGTTCACAACATGGAGTTGGAGTAACATCATCATTATATTTAGCATGAGGCTAAAGTATCATCATCACCATCTTTAGCATGAGGCTAAAGTATCATCATCAACATCTTTAACATGAAGCTAAAGTATCATCATCACCATCTTTAGCATGAAGCTAAAGTATCAACAACTCGAGGCTGGAGCAACATCATCATAGCGCGAGGTTGAAGCAACATCATCACAACATGAGGATGGAAATCATCAACACGAGGCTGGAACAACATCGACATCAACATGAGGCTGGAAATCATCAACACAAGGCTGGAACAACATCAACATCAACACGAGGTTGGAAATCATCAGCATGAGGCTGGAACAACATCAACATCATATGCAACAGAATGAGGCAGGTGCAACAACATTTTGTGGTACTTTGAGAGATCCAAAGGATATGCCCAGGAATCAAAAGATTTCTTAGGATATAAAATCCTAACGGAGCTACCACTACTGACCGAATCTAGCATACACATGCACAAGTACTCTAACAACCTCCTTATGGACCTTCGGGATATGTCTAGGGATGATCAGTCCCCTAGGATATAAAATCCTAACTGAGCTACCCGCTATTGGTCAGGATACCATAGTATCATCAGTATCACTCCCCCTTTCGAGGGAGGTCCTTTCAGACTATACCAAGCTTGTCTCGAAAGTGCTCAAACTTTACATGAGACATAGGTTTGGGCAACACATATGCAACCTGCTCATCTATGCCAACATGTTGGATTTTTACAACTCCCCTCTGCATCATATCACAAATGAAGTGATATCAGATCTCTATGTGCTTCGACTCATGATGGAACACATGGTTCTCCATCATCTTTATACAACTCTGGTTATCACATAGAATCACGGTGGCTTCCATCTCGAGATCAAATAGATCTGTCAACAACATTAGAAGCCATATGCCTTCACAACTGGTGGAACATGCTACAATGTATTTTTCTTTTGTCGTGTTGAGAGCAATACTGGATTGCTTCCTGCTCTACCATGAAGTCATGGCTGACCCCAAACTAAAACAACACCTTGAAGTGCTCTTTCTGTCAGAAACACTTCCATCCCGATCTGAATCGATATAACTAATCACTCTGAATTTATGACCTCCATTATAATAGAGACCATGTTCCAATGCACCCTTAGGGTATCTCATCACATATTTTGCAACTTCAAGGTGAACACGTCTGGGCTCTACGAGATACTGACTCAAAGGTGTTCACAACAAAACATATATCCAGCCTAGTATTCGTCAGATACATCAACGAACCAATAATCTGTCTTGTATAGAGTAGCATCAACCAATTCTGATGAAGTATCTACCAGGGGCTTCAACTTTGTTTCCATGGGTGTGTTCATGGATTTACATTCTAACATGTCAAATTTCTTCAGTATTTCAACTACATAATTCCCTTGGTAAATGAAGATCTTCTCTGGGCTCTGCCAAAATTCGAGACCTAGGAAGTAGTGCACCAGGCCTAGGTCTTTCATCTCAAATTCTGCAACTAGCCTCTTACAATCTGTGATGAGCTTTTCTTCTCTAGTTAAGAATAAGTCATCCACATACAACAATAATATAATTGGCTCATCATTCATAACCTCGAAGTAAATGTTAGAATTTTGCTTTACTCTTGGTAAAGCCCAAGTTCGTGAGGAAACTATCAATCTACCATACCAAGCTCTAGGAGCTTGCTTGATCTTGCAGACATGAGTCTTGTACTTTGAAACTAAATTTTCACATCACATTGTGCCAACCTGGTACACTTTCTCACTTGCAACTCAATTTGCACAATCATGTGCTGGCTCTATGTGCTTTATACAAAACATTATCTGTCTCACTACCTGAGAGTATGTCCTCTCCTCTTTCTACAACTGTTCCTTTTGGAGTTGGGACTCTGCATCTACAACTGCTCTAACGCTGAGAAGGGCTGCTCCATTCTCACTATGACTGATGAAATATGATAGTAACTCCTCTACTTTATTACGACAACAACTTCATCTTAAACTAAGAGTGGCTCAAAAACTGACACTGAAGATAACTCTTCTCTTTTCATGGAGGTAAATCTATCTTCTATTGTAGTCATGTTTCCATGGCCTGACTAATGTACATCACCATCTGCCACTCAATTTTAAATATGGGGATTACTCCCCCTACATCTCACACTGTATATGAATCATGGTTGTTCTGGTTGTCTTTATGAATACTAGAACTATTTCTTCAATTACTGGAGTAAGTGTCTCGTCATAGTATTCTCCCTCTTGCTGGGAGAATCCTCTGGACACAATTAAGTATTTGTACATCTGAAACATGCTTGATCTGTTAGATCAATCTTGGAAGTCAATACTGACTTTGCTTCTAGTCTTATGAAAAAATCCATATCCCAGTCTTTCTGACTGGCTTCCTTCTCTTTCACTGAAACAAAGGAATCTTCCCAAGAGATTTCATATCTCCTAGAAGTCTTTGAAGCTACAGTCTAGTCTTCTTATGGAATCTGTCTCCCAGTCCTGGAAGATGTCTCTTCATCTGATCCTTTCTGAGATCAGGCTTACTCTGAATCTTGATTTCTACTAAGTCTACAAGGACTTCATCATCTCTTAGAGGATATACTTGGTGTTGAATACCAAGTCTTAATATGGAAAGATGAGTCAGAATTCCAACGATTTCAACTCCCTGTCAAGGTGGATTCATTATCCTTTGAACAAGTCTACTGTGAGTTCTTGTTCTAATGTTTGGTTGTCTTTGGAGCCTTTTGCTCCTTACAATCAATCTCCATATGAGATACTTTGGATCTCAAAAGATAGCTTCTTATTCATCTTCTTTGGTACATGAATGTATATGGTCATGTACATAGTCTGCTTCATGAATCATCTAATTTGTTGCCTTCTGCAACCTTCACTATAGCTTCCTCAGGGTTATCACCTGTGACCTGAAACAAGGTCAACAAAACAACAAGCAAGAATACTACTCTTTTGATAATAGTAATTAAACAATAACACGAATAATCATCACACTAGCTCCTTTAGAGCTATCACTTATGACCTGCCTGGAACAAAGATCAAAAGTAAGAAATACAATACAAAATGAGATCGACACTCTTCTAGTGTTGTGATCAAACATTCCTCCATGGTAACCTGGAACCAACACAAGAAGTTTCTCCTAGAGGAGATGGTAGTTGCATCTGGTCATATGCTCATATGCTACCAAGTCTAATACTTTTCAAAGACTGCTACCTCAACTATAGTGTTTTACTTGTAATGGGATAGTTATCAACTTGTGATGTGCAACTTTGAATCTTATCAACTTAATCAATCAAACCTAGAACCTGGAGTCTTGTCCTCAAGAATGATTGTGTTGCTTTTCTTTCAAGTCTCCTTCACTCAAGATGACAAGTGCTTTCTTCAACCTGTCCTTTGTACTAAGACAATATGCTATCTTGACAGAAGTCAAAGTTAGAGAATAAACTCTAATCTCAATCTAATACCTTATCTTTAATTTGACCAAGAGATAGTATGATGTTCATAACTTCAACATACAACCTAGATGTCAATATAATGTCATAACGAATAGATGCATATAAAATGATCAAACCTGAGGTGCATTATTCCTCTGAATGTGCTGGATCTATGACAAAAGATCCCTTCTCCTGCAAGTACCCTTTAGAATAATAATGCATTTTAAACACATGTAATTACATACCTCTCACAATATCTTGCTAGGTAAGGTGCATTAGGACAATAACACAATAGTCGCAACAATTTTTTTTTACTGCAACTAGTACTGTAGTTGGTGCTGGCACTGCAATTGGTGCTGCAATTGTAATTGTAACTGGTACTGCAACTGCAACTTAAGGTTTTATGAGGAAACCCTAATTTTTCAACTTTCAAATTTTGGAATTCCGATCCAGGGACTAGATGCGTTGGGATGAGGTGAGTAGGCTGGAGCTGTTTGTTTTAAGAAATTTCAAGTTTTACCCCTTTAAAATTGACTTGTGCCATTTCTGGACTGGTACTTCTGGTACTGGTTTTGGTTTCCTGGTTTTTCTTGTTTTTTGGTACCTTCCAAAACTAGGGTTTGACTTTTCAAAGGCTCTGGCCACTGAAAAGGTGCGCTCAAGGTGCCAATGAGTTCGCTAGGCTAGGGCACACTTCCTTAGATGGTTTTTAGGCTGAAGTTCTCTTCCAATTAAAAGCCCTAATTTTCTTGTTTGACAACAATGACGTTTTTGGTTACCCAGTGAAAGATGCTCTATTCAGTTAAGCTTTGAAACCATGTTAAATTTAGAGTTGTTATTAAGTTATTTTCAATTTACTAGACAATAATAGCACAAACATGATCACTGAAAGAAACACAATCACAAGGTACACAAAATTTATCCTGGGAAACCCTCATGGGGGAGAAAACTCAACAAAAACTTCCTTAATATAGATTGCCAATACAATGCCAAGATAATAAACCAAACACTAGGGAATATCCAAGACTAAGCAATGCACCTCTCTCTCCTTTCGACAACTGCAACTTCCTTCAAACTTGCACACTAGATGAGTGACTTGAGTGAGTGAACAAATGAGGAACACTCCTTACTTATTTATGCTAGCTAGTAGGCGCTAGGGAGGTGTCTCTTCATCAAGCAGGGTCGACCTCTTCACTTAGTGGTTATAACCACTTTAATTAGGCATGGGGGCCGACTTCTTAATTAACATGATATAATTAGGGTTTGACCAATCAACAAAACAAGATTTGGTCATACATAAGCTCGACATGATCAGTCCACAAAAGGGGATTGATTTATAAGTAAATGAATCAATAATAAATAGAATACTCTTTGCAGTTACAATATTTCAACATGCATCCCTCTCATGCATAGAGAGGATGTGCATCAAGTTGTGGAATGAACCACATGGGTATGTATGAGAGTGGCAGGTGTACTCGTATGCTAGCTTGATGTAAAATCAAAGAAGTTGGATCTTCGATTAAGAGGGGAAATGTGAGATGGAGTAATCTGAGAGTGTGATGGACCAAGGTATGATTAAGGGAGAGTCTAATGTGTTGATGAACCATGTCAGTGAAAATGATTCCTAGAGAACTAATGAGTATAACAGATGGTACCCATGTATCTCGGTAGATGGATTTCTTTTTATATGGACATCAATGATTAGTTGTTTGCAGGTACAAAAGGAATGAGTGAGCAAGTTCAAAGATGAAACCCATAGTGAAAAAAGTATGGTTGAAGGGAAGATGGTGAGAGTGTTGAGACAACAATGAACATGGCAGTAGTGGAAGTCAAAAGATGACAAACAAATGTTTGTGAGGTAGAGAACAATCTCTACATGAGTGGTTTTATCTTATAGTTTAGGAGGTTGTTAGATAGTTGGTTGTGAGAGAGAAATTCTCTCCAACTAAGAGTCATATAATGGTGTGAGGTTGAGCTATTTGCTCAATTGATAGATTGAGTGATCAAGGTAGTTTGTCTATCCTGAGACAAACATTGTTGTATTTATATGTATCATTACATTGATTCAATAGAGCGCTTGAAGTATTGTTTGTGTATATTCTACTCTCCCATTTCAATATGATATCAGAGTGAGACTGGGCGTAACTCCCTCATGGGAGAGCCCAAGAACATTAGGAGAGTAGAGTAGTATTGTTAGTGTGTAATACTCTACTCTCCCATTTTAATAATATGTATATCTCTGAGATGAATCTCATCATTTTCAATTTACTCAGATTTCTCAGTTTGTTGAGAACATAGAGAGTATTATTCATAAGTATACTTCAAAATTTACATTATGTATATATCTGAGATGAATCTGATCATTTTCAATTTACTCAGTTTTCTAAATTTGTTGAGAACATAGAGAGTATTATTCAGAAGTATATTTCAATAGTTACATGATGAATAAGTTGAATATAAATAAAGTAATAATGTTGAATGATTAAAAACGTGAATAATAAGAATGTAATCAATTACAAATAGTTTACATTGTGATAAGTCTCAATCTATCTTCTTTTGCTTTTCTTATAGTCACACATGCTACTTTTGCCATCTTTTGATATAGACCATATGAAAAGGGAGTTTAAAATCGTATACCATTCAAAACTTTAACTCGAGATGTTGTAGTGAACATCATACCCTATCTCTCTTGCTTCCAAATATCAATAGTACCTTTCTCCAATCTTTGTAATATATGGATTGTTAAAAGAAGGAAAATATTGAAATCAATGCAACACACCAAATCTAATGTTGAAACACTAAAAACAATGCATGTACACATAAATCAATGCATGTAGTTGATCTAGGTGGATATTAGTGGCCACCCACCTATTCCAAATGGCTCACACACAAATGTCGTCTTGGTAGTTTCAATTTTCATCTTAGCAGTTTTTTTCTAGCTTTTCGGGTCACAAACTTCCGAGGCTGTTTTGAAGCCCTAAACAACATTTTTTGGGTCCACCACTATCACAACAAAGATTGAGTCAGAGTGTGATGACATAACATGTAGTCCTTAGATAGACCTTTCCAACGGACTATCGTGCACCTAAAATAGAGATCGTATGCAAAAGTTACGACCCCAGGAAGTTGATTTACCAACTTACCCCAGCGGGGCCCATATGACTTTTGGTGCTTCATCTCCTAGGGTTAGGTTTTTGGATGTCTATGGTTTTGACATTCATGTTTAATGTAAAAAGACCTTTGTATCCTCATTGTACTCTTCTTCTTGCGAATGAGCACAATCATCACATCTTTTCTGAGAGATAAGCCGCCACCATTCTAGCAAGCTTGTTTCAATTTGCATTTTATAGTTTGAACATATTTCTTTATTGAATAGAAATCAAGTTTTATTGTATCTTTGTTATTGTTCATTGTATCTCTGTCTTCATAATATAGATCTATATTCATTTCATTATGCTCATAAAATCTGGATCAATGGTATCAGAGTTGTCTGCTCCTTGTCGTTTTTAGTGCATGTCCCCAACGAGGTCAGCGTACAAAGATTTGGGCCTCGAGCTTGTTTCTCTTGAGTACAAAATCTCTCACACGCCCAAGCGACCTTCCATGGAGGGAGAAAAGAAAGATGACGTGACATGAGATCCTTTCAAACTGTTGCTCGAGGAAGCCCTTGTGCAACAGAGGAGCGAGATGATGGATAGTTTTGCGCAAATCCTTCGACGACTACCAACAAACGACATATATTCCTTGAGTGGAGGCGCTGCCTCCTTCAAGGTACAAATAAACTTTGATATTCCTATATTTGAAGGTCAGATAGACACAAATGTTGTAGACACATGGTTGAATCTGCTAGAAGGGTATTTTTCTGTCCAAAACTTTTCCAATAGATAAAAGATTACATTTGCGCTCCTCAAACTCGTCCCTCATGTCAAATATTGGTGGGAGACTCTTTGTGAGAAAAATGAAACAAATGAACCCTCTTTATTTATAGTCGCACTCACCTGGGAGTCCTTCATGGATGCTATTAAGGAACAATACTACCTTGTTGGAAGTTATGATGGCCTGTTTACAGGATGGACCACACTGCAGCAGAAAAATGGACCAAACAATGCTAGAGTTCACAAATATCTTCCATAGCTTACGCACCAAGTTGGGTATCAAACATTCTAAGCGACATTTGGTGCTCAAACACCGCGACGGTCTGCATAGATACATCCAAACAAAAATGGAGTTTCTGGACATCTTTTCCTTGGCCGTGGCCTATCGATAAGTCGTCAAGATCAAGCATAAACTTAAACAAAATATGCGATAGTTTGGCTCTGGGAACCCCTCACATCAGAAGTAGGGAAAGGGTAGAGCAAATATGGACAGCCTTAGGACAACCAGTCTAAGCTACAAACAAAGAAGGACAATGGAAAGATGAAGTAAGACACCTAGAAGTGGTGCGACTTCCATAAGATTCCCTCGCATAAAACTGTTGATTGTCTCTCAAAGAAGTCATTGGTGGTTGAGGTGAAAGCCCATGAATCAGATTCGGGTTTCGACTCAGAGTCAGAACCAGAAAATGGGAGATATATTATTGATGTGGAACCCAGTGCCACCGTTTCTACCACCAAGATCCAACCCGATGAATCTGATGGGCCAAAGGAAGGCAAGCATCTCTTTCATTCACATATGTGGGTAAAGGGTACTCCACTGCACTTCATCATTGATAGCGGTAGGCACAATAACCTCATCTTAGTGGAGGTCGTCAAGTGATTGGCCCTATCAATAACGTTGCACCCATAGCCATACACCATCGGATGGCTATGTCAAGGAACTGATCTTTGCGTCAGCCAATAGTGCCGCTTGTCCTATGACATCAAGGCTTTCAAAGATAAGGTATTGTGTGATGTTTCTCCCCTTGAAGTTTGTGATGTTTTTTTGGGCCAACCTTATTTATGAAAACACCATGTTGTATATGAGTCTAGGCCTCACAATGTTATTATTACTTTGAACTTATACATGATACTCGAGGTAGTCCCACCTAATGCCATTTCCTTGATCTCTGCCAAGCAATGCAGGAAGGTCATCTCTCAGACCGGGAAGTTTGTCTTCTTTGTGATTTTCTCTCAAAGTGAGCGAAAGGTTGCAACCACATCCATGGCCTCCACAACTGATCTCTCCACACAACAAAAGCAAGTGGATAAGGTCGTGGAAGAATACAAAAACGTATTGGCCTCACCCACTGGGGTATCTCTACATTGTGAGGTCAAGCATTCAATTGATCTGACCCTGAGTGCACCTCTACCCAATGGGCCAGTCTATCGCCGCTTTCTGTTAGAAAATGAGGATATCAAGCATCACATCCAAGAACTGCTCCAAAAGGGGCACATCGGACCCAACTCATCACCGCGTGGAAGCCCAATCGTGTTTGTGTAGAAGAAAGACGAGACCTGGTGATTGCATCGATTATCGGGCCATAAATAAAATCACAGTCAGGAACCGATACCCGATTCCCAGAATCGACGATCTCATTGACTAGCTCAAGGGGGCCAAATACTTCAGTAAGATTGATCTAAAGTTTGGCTACCATCAGGTCCCAATAAAGCAAACAAATGTATGGAAAATTGCCTTCAAGTCCAAAGAAGATCGTTTTGAATGGTTGATCATGCCCTTTGGTTTGATGAATGCCCAAACAACTTTCATGAGGATGATTGATGATATCTTGCGGCCTTTCAACAATTCTTTTGTGGTGGTGTATCTAGATGACATCCTCATCTACAACAAGAATTGGGCGAAACACTTGCAGCATATTCAACAAGTTCTGCACACTCTACGACATCATAAACTATTTGCAAATTTGGAAAAATGCTCATTCGACATGAACATGGGCCAATACCTAGGCTACATTGTTGATGAGCATGGGGTGCATGTGGATCCAACCAAAATCCAGGTCATTCGTGACTGGCCAACCCAAACCATACCCATTGAGCTTCAGAGATTTTTAGGCCTTGCCAATTTATATCGTAGGTTCGTGTTGGGATTCTCCCATATTGCATGGGCCCTCAGCCAAGTAATTAGGGGCGGTGGTAAGGTAAAGTTCATGTGGGGCCTGTCACAACAACAAGTGTTCGATGATTTGAAACAACGCTTGTGCTAAGCCTCAATGCTCTCATTACCTAACCTACAACAACCCTTTGAGATCGAGACAAATGCTTCAGACTATGTTGTGGGCACAATTCTCACTCATCACAGACACCCCATGGCCCATCATAGTGAGACACTATCATATGTCGTTCGTAAGTACCCTACTTATGACAAAGAAATGTACTCCATTGTGCAAGCCTATTGCCGGTGGAGGCATTACATTCCCAGGAAGGAGGTAATCATCCACATTGATCATAAGCCGTTGCAGTTCATGCAGACACAGGGAAAATTGTAGAATAACCGCCATCAAAAGTGGTCCACATACTTGTAGTAGTTCCATCTCAACATCAAGTATAAAACATGAGAGAGATCCTGACTTTTCCGCTACCTACCAGATGTTGGGCACAAACACAGTTGTCACTAATTTCCATCTTCAGGATGGGTTGCTATTCCATATGGGCCATCTTTGCATTCCACCAAGCGAGCAAGAGAAACTGATTTGGGAATCCCACTACAGTCTGGTGGAAGGACACTTCAACGTAGAAAAGTTAGTGGCAATGTTGCAACAACATTTCTATTGGCGGAAACTTCGAGAGGATGTCAACAAGTATATTAGGTTCTACACTTCTTGCGCCATTTCCAAACCGACCATTAAAAAACAAGGCATGCACACTCTTCTTCCTACTCCTGAAAGGCCTTGGGAATCCATCTCGATGGACTACATGTCAAGCCTTCTGTCAACCAAGTGGGGAAATGACTGCATTTTTGTGGTGGTTGATCGTTTTTCTAAAATGACAATTCTAGTCGCCTGTAAGAAGAGCATCATGATAGAGGCCATTGCCAAGATCTTGTTTGAACGAGTGTGGGTACATTTTGGGATACACCAAACCATAGTCTCAGATTGAGACAGTCGGTTCCTCAACACATTCTAGTCGAGCCTTTGGTCATTGTTGGACACCAAGCTCACCAAATCCACTGCCTTCCACCCCCAGACGGATGGCCAAACCAAGATCGTCAACCAGATGATCGTGTATATTTTGCGCATGTACAATTCCAAGCATCCCCGCTCATGGGATGAGAGTCTTACCTATGTTCAACACAGCTACAACAGAGCCATACACAACTCAATCGACCACAACCCCTTTCAAGTGGGGTTGGGATTTCAACCATTGGGTCCCATGGATGTTGCACTACCCCTTGTGGCCACCCAGAAAGATTCGTCCCATGCTCAAACTGAAGTCGACAAAGCTACCCGGTTTATTGAGCGGATGCAACACCTCTGCCAACAGGTTCAGGATATTTTGCAGAAGTCCAATGCCAAGTACAAGTAGTACCATGATCAACATCGGGTGCCGCACAAGTTTCAGGTGGGAGATAAAGTTTGGTTGCACTTGTAGAAAAAATGCCTTACAAGACCCCATCAAAAGATTCATCCACTCTGCTGTGGACCTTATACCATCACCAAGGCTGTGGGTGACAATTCTTTTGAGTTCAACATTCCCCCCTTCCTTGGCTTGCACCTAATGTTTAATGTGGACCTTCTTCAACCATAGTTTCCACCATTATTGGACACCTCAGAGGTAGCAGAACAATTGACACTGGCAGAGCTCAACCCTGACTGCATGGAACATGCATCTACTGATTAGATCGTGGAAACACAGGTCAAGGGCACTCACCAACAAAAGTTTCAGCTTTATCGTGTTGTCAAAGCAGGACAACTCTTGCACCAAGGCAAGTGGCTCACCTAGGGCCAAATTCAACAAAAAATTCCTCATCTGATGGGGGAGCTCAACACAATGGAGACCATTGCTTCCTAAAGGGGGAGGATTGATCCAGGTGGATATTGGTGGCCACCCACATATTCCAAATGGCTCACACATAGATGTCGTCTTGGTAGTTTTAGTTTTCATCTTGGCAGTTTTTTCTAGCTTTTCGGGTCCCAAACTTCCGGGGTCGTTTCAAGGCCCTAAACAACGTTTTTTGGGCCCGCCATAGTCCCACTATACATGGAGTCAGAGTGTGATAGCATAATGTGTAGTACTCGAATATACCTTTCCAATAGGCTATTGTTCACCTAAAACAGAGATTGTATGCAAAAGTTACGACCCCGTGAAGTTGATGTACCAACTTACGCCAACATGGCCCACATAACTTTTTACGCTTCATCTCCTAGGGTTAGGTTTTTGGATGTCTAGGGTTTTGACATTCATATTTAATATAAAAAGGCCTTTGGAGCCTCATTGTACTCATTTTCTTGTGAATGAACGCAACCGTCACAACTCTTCTCAGAGACAAGCTACCACCATTCTAATAAGCTTGTTTCAGTCTGCATTTTACAGTTTCAACATATTTCTTTATTGAATAGAAGCCAAGTTTTAATGTATCTCTGTATCTCTATGTTCATAATATAGATCTGTATTCATTTCGTTCTGCTCATAAAATCATGATCAATAGTTCTATGCATTTAATTTCTTAGAATAAGAGGAACCTTGTATGAAAGAGAAAAGAAATATTGAAATCATTGCAAATATTGAAATCATTGCAACACACCAAATCTAATGTTGAAACACTTAAAGCAATGCATGCACAAGGAAATCAATGCATGGAGTTCAATGCTCCTATTTTAATAAATTAAATTTCCATCGCTACCGCCCTTTTAATTGGCATGGCATTGGCTCATCTCTAATCAATGAGTATAACACCAAGGGATTATTTGATATGGCATTTCCAACATTGTTCCCAAGAGGTGAAGCAGATTGGTTGCAACCATGAAATTGTACCCGTATATGAAAGAAATGAAATATTGAAATCAATGCAACGCACACTAAATCTAATGTTCAAACACTGAAAACAATTCATGTACATGTAAATCAATGCATGTAGTTCTTATAAATACCACAATATATAATTAAAGTCAATTTAAAATGGGCATACATTGAAATCAATGCATCCCATTTATCTAATTACACTGAAATAAATGCATCTACTTCAACCTATATTAACCTACATGATATGTCACCCTACTTCAGTAAATCAAATCTCTACACAAGGATTAGAAATTGACATATACACTGAAATAAATGCATCTAGTTAATATAATTACATGAAAATTCTGTATGAGTTGGTGAAAAATATTACTTCCATCCACAATCATGATCCACAATCATGAGGTTATGCACATGTTATCTTAGCTCTTTAAAATATGTATTGATTTTTCTACTGTGAATTTGTCTCCACCCTTTTAAGTTTACATTTATTATTATAGAAAATTTGTATAAACAATTAAAAACTTTATATTGAAATTTTTATCTTAACTCTTTAAAACTTTAAAATTTATTATCAATGAAAAATTGTTACTAAAGTTGAAGTTGTTACAGTGAATTTGTTTAAGCTTTGTTAAACGTACAGTGAACTTGTCTCAACTCTTTAAATTTATTATAAAGATAAATTTGTATAGTCTTCTAAAATATTTAGGATGGTTGTTACAATAATTTTGTCCTCACTTTTTAAAACTTTATATATTTATATTTATTCAAAATTTATATATTTATTAAAATATTTAGGATGGTTGTTACAATAATTTTGTCCTCACTTTTTAAAACTTTATATATTTATATTTATTCAAAATTTATATATTTATTAAAAAGGTGAATTTGTCTAGATTTTTTAAGTTTTTTTTTAAAATCTTAAATTAATATTAAGATGAATTTGTCACAACTCTTTAAATATTAAATTTAATATTACAGTGAATTTTATAGAGTAACTTTTTAAATGTGTTATAATGAATCATTCTATATTTATTATTAGAGTTAATATTACAGTGAATTTTATAGAGTAACTTTTTAAATGTGTTATAATGAATCATTCTATATTTATTATATTTATTATTAGAGTGATGTTATCTCGGTTCTTTAAAACCTTAAATTTAATATTTTTAATTTTTTTAAATTTTTAAATTTATGAGTTAAATAATTTTATATTATATATAAATATAATATAAAAATTAATATAAAAAAATATATATATTATAATTATACAGAATAAAAAAAATTTATACCTCAAAAAATTTAATACGTTTTAATATTTAATAAATATAAATTTAAATATATTTAAAATTATTTATAATTAACTACAATATTCATTTTTATCTCGTTATATCTTACACTTTATCACAAATGAAATGGTTTTAAATATCAATATTAATAAATATAAATTTAAATATATCTAAAATTATTTATAATTAACTACAATATTCATTTTTATCTCATTATATCCTACACTTTATCACAAATGAAATGATTTTAAATATCAATAGTTTTTCTTTTTTTTATCTCATTATATCCTACACTTGATCACAAATGAAATGGTTTTGAATATCAATATAGATTAAATATTCTTTATAACAAATAAAATGGTTTTGAATATCAATAATTTTTCCATAACAAGTTAAATCCTTAATGATTCTTATGGAGAGTTTATCATCACAAAATATATTTATTAATTCTCTTTATGAGAAATTCAAATTTTCCATGAACCTTTTTAGTTAAATGTCCTCACTGCAACATGTAACAATGTGGTATATTATGGTTGAAAGTGTTTTATCAATTTGTTTCTTTTTATTCATGTTACAGAGATGATAGTGGCATGTAACACGTGAGATGAGAGTGATATCGAGATAATATTGTATATCTTGATAATTTACCATTTTACATTATCATTATAAAACAATTTATTAAAATTATAATTACCAAATTTATCATTTTCTTTTATTTGTTTATTTAAATATTAATTTAATTCAATTTTTTTTGTTTAAATAATTTTTCAAAAGATATTGATTTATCTACTTATATTGAGGGCATGGTGATTGTGTAAGATCATATGATAATTTTTTTTTTTAATTGATAAACCTTAGTCTCGTTCCCGGTTCAGGTTATTGGTACAAGTTGTTTGGTGCAGGTTGATTGGTACATGTTTACAACAGTATATCTCACAATGATAGTATGACAGTGATTTCATCATTCTACTTCTACATCAGGGCGGTTGGACGGGGCAAAGACAAGTGGTTGTAGCCACCTTCCAGTTGTAGCCGGAGAACATAGGGGGTTGTAGCCTTCTTCTGGTTGTAGCCAGAGAATTGGGGAGTTGGAGCTTCCCTCAGGTTGTAGCCTGAGAAATTAGGGGGTTGGAGCCTCCTTCCAGTTGCAACTGGAAAACAAAGGAAGTTGGTGCTTCCAATGAATGTAATTCTTAAAGACATATAAGAAAAAACATTTCTGTTGGATGTGTTATATTCTTTGCACAAGTAGTAGTGTCACCTATTTAGGTGTTGTAATATTCTTTGCCTTGGGAAACATGTCACATATTTAGGTGGTTTTTCGGCACATGATTTTTTGCTAATGGTTTTCTATTTTCGGTTAAGGAATTAGGTTTGTTGACTAATCCAGGTCATTGGGTTAGGGTTTTGGATGCCGCTGGCTCCTATATGTATATTGTATTGTAAATAATGTATCACAATGAAAATATAGAATATGGTGGTTTTCCCGGTTTGGGTTTCCAGGGGAAAAATCTCTGTGTAATGTTTGTATTTGCCATTGTATCTTTTCTGTTCTTTTACTGAAAATCTGTTTGTAGTAAATATTGTACAAGGTTATAATCTACAATTCCGTGGTTTTCTCCTGCTTTGGGTTTCCATGTAAAAACACTGTTGTACTGTGTATGTGTATGATTGCTCATTTGTTCATTGTTTATTTACTATGCAACTATTGGATGATAATGCTACATTGATATAACACTTGCATATTGTGGTTAAAAAAATATTTTATTGCTCTATTACTGATTCACCCCCCCTCTCAGTAATCCAACACTTCCGCCCAAAACAGACTAATTTGGGCCTCTGGAATTGCTCATGCAGCTTGTGTCCCCAAGGTATTTGCCTGTAAGGAGGGGGTCTCTTGGCCCCCTCCTGCCCAGAACTAATTAATTTGGAGCTCTCGAATTGCTTGTGCAGACTGTGTCACTGAAGTCTTCAACTATAAGGAGGTGGTATCTTGGTGTCTCCTCACTTTCAGTTTCGGGCTCTTCCGCTTTCCGTACAACATTTTTCCTCTTCTTCCTCACGAGAAGCTTGTGAGAACTATCAATTTTACCGCGAGGATGGGTTCTTATGTCCTCCTGCGTTTGAAGAATTCTGGGTTGCTTTCTTACTCGTGTGGGCCATTGGAGCGATGTTGCGGGATGTCTTGCTCTTGGTAGTGGTGGCCACGGATTGGAAACACTTCTCACCGGGGCCTTTTGCCTGTTATTTGTACAATTCAGTGGTGCCTTGCAATGTCTCCAGGTCGCCAGCGTCAGGAGCATGTGTTGTTGACCTGCTTCAAGCTAAAGAATTATTCCACTGCATAACCACTCTTCTGTTTTTTTGTCGCCTCAGGTCTTCCACAAGATATTGAGATTACGGCAACCAACATTGACCTTCCTAGGAGAAGACTGCAAGGACTTCCTAAAAAACCATGGTAATGAGTTTTGTATGCATGTTGAAGAACATCTCGATGGATCTTGCATGTTGTCCCACTAGAGGAACAACACATAATTGTATGCATGTTTTTTTTTTTTTTTTTTTTTTTTGTAGTTCCTGTACTTGTATTTATGACAAATATGTTCAATGCTTCGGTGCAAAGAACTCAGTCCAATGTCTATGGATAAATATACACTGCCCAATATTTTCTTTTTTATGGATTTACTATTAAACAATTTGCTTTGGATATTTGGTTGCTGCTTCTTTGCTGGATCTAACACCTCTTCTCGTTTTCATGGTTCGATAGTCTCGTAGTTCTTGAATATTGTATTGGCTCAAGTAATTTGATCTAATATGGAGCATTGAACAATTATATGACAATGCATTGTGTCTATCCCATCGAGCTTCTATGAAAACATAAATGAATTTCAGACAGTTTCAAACCAACATTCAATTCTATTCGTAATACAGATAGAACATATCAACACTAAGTCACGATGCGACAGTCGGGGCCCTGGCCTAGAAGTTTCGTTTTCATCTCAACCTTGTTGAACAAACGATTTCTTATTTCCCTTTCGCTTCCTTGATTCCTTTACTCCAAAAGGAAACATTTATTAGTTGTCCATCCCCTGGCCTCTATTTGAGCACTTTTACTTTATTAATGAAATTTCGAAATTTCTTGTTCGTGAATAAAAAAAATGATATATGGTGGCTGAAGTCAAATGAGACTATGAAATCAACCACAATATTAAAATTCAAGATCGTCATTGTTGTTTCTAGATATGCAATTATTAAGCTTTAATGCTAACAACCCATCATACAAGAAGTTTAATACTTAAGATAATATATCAAAGTCATTGAAGAATGTATCAAGAACACAATTACTCCCACAAGTTGTAATAAAAACAAATCTTCAACAAAGCATTTGCTCACACCCTTTTTAATGGTACAAACACAATAGAAAACGAGTAAGTGGATAGAACATTGGACTAGAAAATGATGGTTTTGCAACAATGGGGCTTGTTTGAGACCAATTCCCGCTTACGAAAATTTCTCTCTGCTTTTCTATTTTCCCACTCTTTTATTTTATTCTTTTCCCTCTTCTATACTTAACCAAATTCCCCTTTATTTTTCCCCTGTACTTTCTCTTTCTGGTTAATTGATATGACATGGATGAAACATGTCTTTTCCCAGCAAATTTCTGGCACTTGTCACAAGATCTCAAAAAAACATAAGAGTCACAAAAGATTGAAGGCCAATAGTATCATTTTTTAATAATCTTAAAAGCAATGATTTTAGCAGAAAAACGACCGTCTACATGAATAACAAAATTTGAAGAACCATGAGTTTCTTGCAACAATTTCTGTGCTTCCTCATCGTTTACACAATGAAGCAACATACCATCAACAGATCTTCTAAACAAGAAGCCTCCTATAATGACGTATCTAGCAGATTCAAGACATAACCTTCTTCTTTGATGAGTGTCTAAGTTATCTGGACATCATTGGTTTTGCAAATAGTAAACCAAATTCTTTTACCAAGGATGTTCAAACACAGGGAGGATTTGATTATCAATGTAGAATAGTGTTGATAGGGAACTATCTTGTTCATCATTTTTTTCACTAGTTTTAGCATGATGAACTAAGTGAAGGGCTAAGTCACGTCCCTTGATGGTGGTAGAAGTCACAATAGTTAAATCATGCTCCTGGATCTTGGCAAGCCAATGTGCATGCTTCCCTGAAAGATAAGTCTGTGAGAGCAAAAACTTGACAGCAGGTAAAGGGAATTTTACCAACATATGCTTACCTAAGATGAAGTGGCGAAATTTTTCCACAGCTTTAACAAGAGCGAAAGCATGCTTTTCAAGAAAAGAATATTTAACCTCATCATTAGACAAACTTTGACGCATGTAAGCCATAGGTTTTTTATTTCCTTTGTCATCACATTGCATGAAGATAGCATAAACTGCTTCCTTTGTGGCATTAATATATATCGTGAATTCTTTCTCAAAATCCAGCTTCACCAAAACCGGTGCGGAACTGATTTCTTTCGTGATCCCTACAAAAGCATTTTCGACATCATCTGTCCAAGAAAAAGAAGGATCTTGCTTAAGCAGATTATGAATCGGTTTGACTATTACAACAAAATCAGGAACAAACCTATGGGCGAAGTTAATAACGCCCATAAAAGCTTGAACTTCCTTCTTGGAAGTCGGAGTAGGCTGATTAAGGATAGCAGCAATCCTTTCAAGATCAATGCTTATTCCCGAATTGGAGACAATGTGTCCAAGGAGCTTGCCCTTGGTAACGCCGAAAATAGACTGAGAAGGGTTTAGATAAATGCCAAATTTCCTGCATCACATGAGAACTCTTCTAAGATGACCAAAATGATCCGATCGGTTTTTATAATACACAGTTAAGTTATTAAGATAGATCTGAATAATCGTGCCGATCAAATCCTCAAAATCTATTTGCATAGCTCTTTGAAAAGTGTCACTTGCATTAGATAAGCCAAAATGCATACGTTCATAAGCAAAAGTGTTCCAACGAGTAATAAATGTGGTTTTATATTTATCTGCCTTTTTTACCTTGATTTGATTGTAACCAGAGAAACTGTCAAGTAAGGACATCATCTGCGATCCTGCAACTTGCTGCAAAATCATTTCCATATTAGGGAGAGGAAAGTGATATTTTATGCTAGCTCGATTCAATACATGAAAATCTACGCATAATCTTATCTGACCATTTGTTTTCCGAACGAGAACCAAATTAGAAACCCATTCTGAATACTTAACCAGAAAGATAATTCCAGCCTTCAAGAGTTTTTCCAACTCCTTTCGAATAGTTGCTTCTAGTGCAGGGTTGATAGGTCTTTGTTTTTGTCTAACTTGTTTTATGCCCTCCTTGATAGGAATGGCATGTTGTATAAGAGCGGGATCAAAACCACGAAGATCCTCATAAGAACAAGCAAAAAGATCTTGAAATTTACCAAGTAGTCTGGCAAACTTCATTTTTTCTTCATCGGAACATTGGACACCTATTTTAACATTCTTTGGAGACTCGGGTGTTCCAATGTTCAAGGATATGGTTTCACCCACCTTCCTTTTCGACTCCTCTTCTTTATGTTTCTCTTTTTTGCCTACATCACTCGATGAAAATGAACTTTCTAGAGGAGTCAAGCCCTTAGGAATCTTGTTATCTTCCATTGCTATGATTTCCTTAGGCTTAAAAGGTTTATTTTGAATGAAAACATAGATGTTCTCATCGCTAGGGAAGACTTGCCATGATTCTTTATTGTCAGGGATATGCGGACGATATAAAGATTGAAAAGTACAATTAGGGCTGTGTGGCAAAAGTTGTTGATTAGGAGAGGCTGCAAAAACAACTAACCGATCAACCATTGAGTTCAATTCCCTCTTAACATGAGTAATGTTGAAAGATAATAGGTTCAAGATAAGTTCCCAAATAGTTTGGGTGTAGCGTTTCATCAACTTGTTGCTAGGGGAATATATCTTACGTACAAGGTTCACAACAAGCTTAGAATCCCCAAAAACTATAAGGTGACCACAACCGAGATTATAAGCGTTTTCAATGCCTAATAATAAATCTTCAAATTCAGTGACATTGTTTGTGCAAGAAAACTCTAACCAATAAGAAAAGTTAGGGATTTTCCCCACAGGAGAGTACAAGATAATACAAGCTCCATTTCCTTCATTGGAGCATGAACCATCATAGTGCATATGCCACATATCGTTTTCTAAGTCGTTTTGTTCCAAGGGAATGTTATCCTCCTCTGCAAAGATGGAATACACCCCTAGGTCCTCTTTGATATAATTCACATTAGGCTGTGGAACACTTTCTATATAAGGTGAAATCCTTCCCTCTCTAAGGACTATGATGTTTTTACCATTCCGAGGAACAAATAAGTGTGTCCCGTCGAGTGAGAGGTACCCGCTTGTCAAAGCTTGCCAATCTCTTCCTAGGATGATCGAGTAGTTACTTACTGGCATATCGATTACCTGAATATTAAGGGTTGTCCTTATTTCAGGGTGCGTGCACAAAACCAAGGTCACGTCCTTGATTTCACCTATGGTCGTCTGTTGTAGACTATTATAAGAGAGCCTGCTTCTAGCATTTCATTTGTACAAGACAAGCCTATCTCTTCCATAATAATCTTTGACATTACACTTGGGCCCGAACCGCTGTCAATGAGACAACAATGTACAATCTTCTCCATAATATTTACATAAACATAAAAAGGGGGATTTTTTACAGGCTATCTAAAGTTATGTACACCTACTTTATTTACAAACGAATCATGTTCATCTACTTCTTCAGAGAGGTTGGCTACAACGAAATCTTTTCCTTCTATGGATTGTTTTATATGTCTATGTTGTTCAGGGAGGACAACCATGTCCATAAGGGTTGCATCTTCTTTGATGTTGGCCAACTGATTTAGAATATTGTATTTGGAAGAGGGGAGAGGAGAGATCGTTCCTTGATTGTCAGGAACCTTAGGAACCTGAACAATAGCAACTAGTGAGGATGATCTTGGGCTCGAAGAATTGCGGGGAGGATCATATTTTATTTTGTAGCATAGGATTTATTTCTAGTATTGATGATCATGACACCTTTCAGATCTGCAAAATCTAGGACAACAATGGTAGTTTCAGGTCTCTTACCAAAGATTTTATCTCTGGAACTCTTCCTTACCTCACATGTACTTTCCTCGTGATGTTCCTCGCAAAAGTTACACCAATTACGAGGCATGATAACTTTAGGCTGAAAATTATTTTCATTTGGATTTCTAAAGGGGGTGCAGAAGAGGATGAAGCTCCAGGGGTAAGAGGGGAGACATTTCCCTTTCATTCATATGCTATCATATGATTAATCATGTCTTGTAGAAGCTGTAAGAGGGTGAACATGTCTGTCTGTTTAATTGATTCTCTCTGAGGAAGACCTTTTCTTTCAAGATGTTCTTCATACTCTAAACAAATTTGCAGAGAAGAGCCAAGGTTATCAATGGACTTTTCCTCAAGCCTATGATGGTAGGGGGAAGGTAATGCATTATAATAATGCATGAAAGTGGCTTTGTTCCGAGGTCGAATGAGTTTAGGGATTTGATTGTATAACTTGGTGAAACGCAAGTTGAAGGACTTGATGGTCTCACCATCCTTATAAGCGATGTTATTGTATTCCCGTAACTACTCGGATGGGCTTTGGATTGCCCATAGGTGGATTTGAACCAATAGACTAACTCCTCCCAGGTAGATAAAATCTTAGGAGGGAGATCGAAGAAATCAGTCGCAGCCTTCCCTTCAAGGGAATTGACAAATAAGCACATACAAGTATCATTGTCATTGGCTCCTATTGTGAGAAGCATTAGAAAATGCCACCAAGTGTTCATTCGTAGTGAGAGTGTTATTCCCTGAAAACCTAGGGAGATGCTCTTTGAATTTAGGGAGTGAGCGAGTAGCAGGTGCCAGGTTAAGAGGAGAGGAAACATGCCACAGTGTGGTTGTAACATCTTCTTCAAACTGAAAAGGATCATACTTTTTAATGACTTTGGTGGGGTTTGTGGTAGATTGGACATGGACTTGGTGACTATATAAGCTACCAATCACCAATGAAGTTGAAGATTGAGATGAAGAAGCACCTCTAGTGCTACTAGAGCCACCACTAGATGCCATCTTATGGATAATAGGTAAAGGAGATAAAGATGAACTGGATGAATCAGACAAGGTTCTCCTTAGAGCACTTTGTTGGGTTGATAACACAACGTTCCTTCTTCCTATTTCAACAACAGGATTAATTTTAGGTGATAAGCCTCTTCTTCTCCTAGAAACACGAAGGTCTAAGGACATGAAAGGAAGATCAAAGCTAAAAAGGAAAGTTATTGCTAATTACTAAGCTATCTACGTCTAACTTCCCAATGTTCTTGGGCACTTATGTCTTGTTCAATTGCTTCCCATGAACGATTAAGTTCATCCTGAGTATTAACAATGTCTAAAATGGTGTTAAACAAGTTTAAAACAATGCTGGTCTGATCTTGAAGAATGGGCTCAATATTAGGCTACCTTGCAACAGGTACAATCATTAAGAAATGAAATAGTCAAAGAATCAATATAAAAAAAATAGATAAAAATCAACCAGAGAGATATTGAAGATCTCCCCAGTATGGTTGCCAAATAAATGTTGAGGAAAAGATATGAAATGATCTTACTCAAGCATTTTTAGATTTTACTTGGCTAAAGCAAGATAGATGAGAATATCACCCTATGTTTATAGCCATCAAAAATTGTTTCCTAATCCACAAGTATTGGTTACAAGGGCTTAGGCTAATTTTCTTATAAATAAAAGATTGCTGAAAAATTCAATATTTATGTAATTTTCTGAATATAACAGGTCCAGAAATAAATGTAGAGACAGAAGTAAAAATACCAAGTCAATAATCAACACAGATGAGACATAAAACAATCGCTTATTTCATTCCAATTCATCAAAAGAATCGTTCTCTTTATGAAATTCCCTGAGGAAGTTTGGACCAAAGTCAAACTTAGATGTCCCCGATGAAAACCATACAAAAGGACTTCTGAAAGAAAGTAAAAAACTGAACTTTAAAAGATGGATCAACTTGCCACAGATTGCTGCGCACTCGACTCTGCACAATATCCTTTATCAGTCATGAAATTTAATTCACAAACAATCAAGTCTACACAGACTATTAAAGATAGATCAACACCTCTAAAAAACAAGTGTCTGAATGATGTAATTCAACCTTGAATCTTGCTGTCTACAATAGGACCTTGATATCATAAAAGAGAATTAGGCTTTCAATGAATTAAAGAATGAATGAAAACTGAATTATCTCAATAAAACTCAAGAACATGCCTTAGTATGCTTTCTCCTTCTATTCTCCCCTTGTTCCTCCTTCTCTTTTTGCCTTTAAGCAATCAAAATTAGTTGAAGTAGTTAAACTACCTCTTTAGTTAAGTTAACTAAAACTCAACCAACTTTTTAGTTTAGGGGGAAAATTAATAAAATAATAATAAGGGTCTTTAATAAATAATAACTAGTAGGTGGGACCCATTGTGACTCCCTTTGGTTTCTTTAACAAGCATAAACATAACTAGTTAATCAATCAAACACATCCCTCCTTGTGGCTCCCATCATCACTCTCATAATTTGAAAATTAATATCAATGATATTTGAAACCATATCCAAAACTATAATATCCAACATATCCAAAAAATAATGTGCTGTCCAAAAACTTCAGAAGTCAACTGTTCTCAACAATCAAAAAATAAAAACACTCAAAAGCCACATTTTCCACTCTAGGAGGCAATTTTCCCTTTGTTGCTGCTGTCTCTCTTTGATTTCTCTGAATTTTCCTTAGGTTGTGTGGAGCCTTTAGGCCTAATCTCACTGATAACATGAGAGAAATCATCTCTCAAATGCATGCAGGATGAAACAGATTTAGCAGTCATTTGAGGGAGAGGAGGGGGCAACAACAACTTTTCCTTTATCATGAGCATGGTGGGCTTCGGTTTTTAACCTCTTGCTTGCGTGGGAAGACTGTACTGGTGAGTGTGCAAGGGAAGCTTGGACAATTTGGTTAACCGGTGGAGGAGGAGCAGGTAGAGAAAAATTGGGCCAGCCATGATGTTGGGAGGCTGTCGGGTGGACAATCTCTTTCCATTCGTCATTTTCAGGGACTTCAGGTTGTAATGAGACATGAGGGGGAATTGAGATACCAGGAACATGCAGGGCTTGGAAATGAGGCCTTTATAGCCTAGGTTGGACCAGTCCTTGTCCAATCCAGTTAAAAAATCTAGCTTGAAATAGCTGGCTCAACTCTTGTGAGTCTGCATCAAAATGTATACAAAACCTTGGTCTTCTAGAGCCCCTATTCCAATTTCCTCTTCCCCTGTTACCCCGGCCATGGCTACCTCTGTTGAAGAAGCTCATTCCTGTATGCATTAATTGTTAGCAACTAGTTTCTTGAACAAACCATACATGACATCTCTTTAAATATGAAACAAAGTTTGTCTCAACAACACATCAGACTCATGCAATCCAATCCATAAAATCGTTTAATACTTTTCAATGAGCAGGGGGTGAATAAGGGTTCTGGGATATATGAGGGATTGTATTGAGCGAAAAGTGGTAAAATTAAGGGGGGTAGATCATGATTACTTCTCAACAAATCATCAAACAATCAAATGTATTGTAATAAAAGAGCATATCAACTATAACTCATCCCTGTGCCATCCTTCAACTTCTATAATACAAAGTTTTCATTTAACTATAATTTAATTTTAAGAACATGGAGTGAATAGTGAATCTGGGAAGGTGAGAGGACTTGTAATGTGCGGAAAAGTGAGAGAATGACAGGGAAATAACAAATACTGTTCATAAAACAAATCAAGTAACCAATAAACATAACTCTATACTCAATAAAAAAAATACCAACACCAATTCAATAATTACTGTGTATCAAAACTGTTCATTGTTCAACATTCAAATTCTTCAAAACTTCTCAATTAGAACAATCTACAATCATACTCATAATCGGAAAAAACTTCCAACAACCTTGTTAAGAAAATGCTTGGTCTCTAATTTCTTTCCTTTCCTTTTAAGAATTGAAAGAAAACATACAACAACATTGCTCCACCTTTATCCATAATACATCACTATAAAAATATCATACACTGTCCATAAATTCACAATTGTCCAATTAAAACATATGCATAGGTCCCTTTCCAAATTGAACAGACTTCTAAAACATGCCCGATTTCATACATTATTCAACAAATCAACCAATAAGATCTTGTAACAGAACCACAGTCAACATAAACCCGATCTTCATCACTGTCAATGCAACCATTCATAATATGCACAATGATTCCATAATAGATGCACAATGAACATAACAAAATACACACAATTACCAATTGCATAGTTTGCTATAACCCTGATCGGGCCTAGTGGAACATACACGAGTCTCCAATTTGCAATCAACACCATGCTGTAAGAACACAACGATCGAAGGTATCACGAGAAATAGGCAGCCCTTGACTGCATATTATTACTCATTCTCAATCACAACTTTTCAACCAATTTCATCATAGGAAGACAAGATAGGGACTCGAAAAAACATTTCATAACCACTCCATTTGACAACCAATCCTTGATAACTGAAAAGAATCCGAAAAGAGTAAGAACAATAGGGGATTTTTTTAAAATCGGGCTCTGTCACAACAAATACAAAGAGGTAATCAAGAGTGTGCTCAGTCATCAATAGCACAGAGAAATGGAGGTCCTCAAAACATATCAATCATAGGCAAATACCCTTCGATACAAGCATAGTAGAAACCATAGGGTTCCTTATAACTCTCGATCTGGGCAATGGCACAACAATTAACCACATAGGGAACAACGATAGGTAGGGTAGAAAAATGATGCACATAGTGTGTCTGGCATTTGCAAAGGAGAAGTGAATGTCCACTGGACAATGACAGTTACCTAGAACACACAGAGGTATAACCTCTGTCTATTTCTTAAGAGCCGAATCATTTGACAACAAGGCTAGTGAGGATGCATAACCCGAGGCACAAATTATATCACCCAACAACCATATATCATATATATTGACATAATGGCCACCCTAGGACTGAATTCCAAGATACTTTGATGCCAAGACCATGTGAATAAGCCCACGACCATGACTTTGGAAAAAATACACAACAACCAAATGGCAGTCTGAATACGACTGGATAGGGTTACCCTCATAACTGTGAGGAAGCAACCAACAAGAATACATAGAGTAGAACCCTCCACCATTAAAACACAGAGCGATAATACCCATATTCATTTTAAAAATCCATAGAGACCCACCACGATTTTAACCAATAGAGCAACCAACAAATGCACAATGCAACCAAAAACCATTTCTTTTACTTGCAAATCGAACAATTACACAGTCATTCCAGAGAGAAAAACCATGCATTTACACAGTTTCAATTCTTAGGAAAACACAAATCCAAGCATTACTGAGCCATTGTTCATTCATATAGAGATCGTAATTCACGGATGGGGTGAAAAAGAACCATAAATGTAATAGAGAGCTTAAAAGAGTGAGCTGGCCGAGCGTTTTCTTCCCAAGCATGAATTATAGAGCTTAACCACCAGTGGATCAAAATGAAACAAGAACCATACTAGGGTGAAGCCCTGATGGGGGGAGTATGGAGTGATGTGCATTTACAACACACTGCTTCCATCTCCTCTTCTATTCAATTCCAAAGTACAAGACAACCAACAATCATCAATGCACTAACCATGTAATCAATTTCCAATCCATTGAAAATTGCGACAATTATTCCTTTCCCAATGCACCACACAAAACATTCACGTTAACCCTTGCCAAGTTTTTATGCCATACCATATGCATTTCCATATCATATGCACCCACAATAACTCAAATGAAAATCACATAGCCATTAACCAAGCATTTAATAGTTAGGACTAACACTAACATGCTTTACATTTTCAATTGCACATAACTTTTAACATAGCATAAACATAGATCCTTTCTTTTATGATTGTTTCCATAAGTTTCTTCTCTTTGTTTTGGTTATGTAATTACTAACATATTTCTTGTGTATGTGTATCCAGGGAATAAATCATGGTGACATGATTAAACATCACGACTGTAAATATATGCTAACCATCAGATAAAGATAAAGCTTTAAATAACATAACATCCCGTGAGCACTTTGTAAATCTGTTTGGATAGTAAATAGACGACAGAGGTAACTGTTTCAACCAACTTTGAGGCCCGAAACTAGCCTTTCGGGCATAGAGAGGGCTCTCTCGAGAGACTCTGTCTCCGCACGGGATATGGATTTAAAGCTATGGCTAGATTTAACACCTTTGAAATAATGGGTTTTAGTTATACTGGCACAAGAAAGTAAGACTTTGGGCTATGGAGTCGATTCGAGAAAAACGACAGAAACAAATGACTCCGTGACTGAACTTGAGAGGAAAAGGCTAAGTGAGAAACAATCTTCAGTGCAAAATCATAATATGTGGTGAGGAGAAAACACATGAAGTAACTCAGAGCACCGCTGAGGATGAATTCAGAGTGAACTTTTAGAAGAAAAACGTTTTGTCTAAATGGCGCGAACAAGGGGTGCTACGCAACGAATCCACAGGTTCGAAATTTCATTCTGATTTAGACAAAAAATGATATGAATAAAGAAAACAGGGAGCACGTAAGCAAGAAAGGGAAACAATACATCCAACTGCTACAATTAGAATCTTTTCATCAAAGCTACATGACTTTTGCATTAAGTTTTGATCGGACTCAAATTACATACAATAGTTACCGTCTATACTAATTTTGCCAACCAACTTGGCTTACATAGAAAAGATCAAATATATAAACGGGGGAGCCACTTGACGTTACAAAACTCTGTTCTGCGTTACAAAACTCAACCGACTGTTCTGCATTACAAAACTCTTCACATGACGTTTTCCAAAAATAGACAACAAATACATCTGGCTACATCATGATTGTTTGTAATTCACCACGGGGATTCGATTATCGATCTGGTATCGCCATGGGGAAATGATGTGTCAAAACCTTCCTTCGACGAGATATCTGAGTGGAAAAATGTTTGTTAGAGTCACACTGTCTGTTGTAACGGCTTTGATTTCCTGCTGCGCGCTCATTTGCTGGGGGAAATGTGTGTGACAAGTGGCTATAGATAGTAATGAACGTTATCAAAATAGCCAAATGTCTTAGGGCGATGTGTCCATCAAAATTGTCAAGATTTTCCTTCTGTTTGCGAATACAGGAATAGACTTGGCTAATCTTGTTTCTTCTGCTCGCTGGCGAGAGCTGCGCAGACCATCTCTTCGGCTGCTTCACATTCTATGAAGTGTTTGGCATACCTTTCTTCCGACAGTCGTTGTGCTTCGTGCAACTGTACAATTGTATCCTGCGCCTCTCTAAGCTGTCGTTTAAGCCACATCACGTTCCCTTCACGACCTTGTGTTGTTGACGCTTCTATGGTCTTTGTCACTAGCTGTTGTCTCAACTCTTGGTTTTCCTGGTACAGTTCGACGATGGCTAGCTTTGCCTACTTCAGCTGCTGAGATGATTTGTAGCGCACCTGCTGCGCCACTCTGATTAATCGCTCTGATACTAAACTGTAGCACACCATTTGTACAAGCTCATACAGATATCATATATCCAATGCATTTAAACAAATAAACACATTTAACTCAGAGTAAAACATATCATTACTGCTATAATTAACAATCCATAGCATTCCATATTAATTCGTATACACAGCGGGAAACATGATAACATTTATAGTAGAGACATGATAAATGTGATAAAACATAGTTAGACACTTATCTTGTAACAATGGTGGGATCCACCAACCAAATGCAGGCCTTCCATGAACCTCCCAACCTTAGACCGCACTGTTCATCAACTCAGCAGTGGGTCACCCCCGAGCTGGGACCAAGCTCCACCCAAAGGCAAGGAATCTAGGCTCAGGCTGAGGTTATAGGGAAAACAGTCACACCAAAACCACAAGGACAGAATGCTCTCCCAGGAATCTGCCACGCTCACTGCCCACAGACCCTCATTCCCCACATGCCTGTTCCACCCCAGGAGAATGCACCTTCTCTGTCACCTGGACAGTCCTTCGACTGCCAATCTCCCTTACCTTGGGTTACAGGAACATACCAGACCGAAAGTCTCCGGGCTCTATGGCAGCTACAGGGTTCCTTCCAGGAGTTATTTCCTTCCCCTGCGCACTCTCTCACCTGGAGGGAGTCGCTCACAGGCCAACAAGCCTCACGCAGTCCAGTACTGCATAGTCTCAACAATCCCACGAGAAAATAGACACAGGCTTTCCAAAAACTAGATTCGGCAATCACAGGATGGCTTCACAATCACGGCTTCGGAACAGGGAATGCTCTCATAGGCTCGCTCAACTTTCTTGAACAAGCAAGACTCTTCCCTGAAATCAACACAGGCTTCTCATAGGCTGGGGTTACACGCACGAGATTTCTCAAAATCAGACATAGACATTCGAGTCACAGGGTCTCACGAAGGTTCTCTATAGTAGTCGGGTTAGTCATACTGCTCAGAGCTCCGTACGCGTTCAGACAATCCGGTGGAATGGGAATGGAACCTTCTCACAGCTCACCCTGCCCGTTTTATTCGCATGCACCAGGGTTGACACTTGTCACCCATGGAACTGCATGCGTTCCACCAACACACGTTCCTCCCACCACTTGGGAATTCACGCGTCCTTCCAAAAGGACTTGGGATAAAAACATATGATGCACATATCTTTTGGAATAATATTAAAATATTATTCCCATGCTTAAGCCCCCCCTAGGCTTAGCCCCTAGGCTCAACACTTAGCCCCTTTCCCACCTTTCATCCCCTAATTCCTTGCCCACTCTGTGGATTCTCAGTCCCCCTTCAATCATTCATCGTGGTCGGTCTGCACCTGGCGGTGTTTATATTTTATTAAATGTTCTGCATACATACAAGTACAACAACAGGCTCCTGGCCTTCAACACTTAGGCTCCCTGGCCTAATAACACATAAGCCTCTAGCTTATGAAAACTTGGCTCACCAGCCTATAAAACATAATTACAATTCATTTCAGAACTTGGTTTACAGCGGGGCTCGGCCTTGGGGACACTACAATTCCCCTCCCCTTATTTTTGCACTGTCCTCAGTGCAACTTACACTGTTTCTGCAAGCTTTTCAAAATTTTCAAAAAGATGCGGGTACTCTGCCTGCATAACCTCTTCATGCTCCCATGTCACGTCCTCAGGACCGTACCAGGTCCACTGGACCTTTACAAGCTCTATAGCTCGATTCCGGAGCTGTTTTCTTTTCCTGTCCAATATGCACACAGGATGCACTTGCAAGACACCATCTGGTTCCACCTGAATCACAGTCCAATTGATAATATGATTAGCATTAGGTACATATTTCTTAAGCAGTGAAACATGAAACACATTATGTACAATCATAGATGCAGGTAATGTAAGCATGTATGCAACCGGCCCAATCCTTTCCAGGATCTCAAATGGCCCACAAAATCTTGTTGCCAACTTGGCGCAACTTCCCAGCCTCAGGGAACTCCTATTAGTTTTCACTTTCAGGAAAACATGATCACCCACTTTGAATTCTCTATGGGTTCTGTTACTATCAGCGTAACTTTTTTGCCTGTCCTGGGTAGCTTTTAGATTATGTTTAATTTTTATCATTTGATCTTCCATCTCTTTGAGCAGTTCAGGCCCAACTACTACTCTGTCAGCTGGATTATCCCATCTCACTGGAGTGTTGCACTTTCTTCCATAAAGCGCTTCGAATGGTCTCATCTTCAATGATGCATGATACCCATTATTGTAGGTGAATTCTACCAAATGCAGGTAGTCTTCCCACCTTGATGGTTTATCCATCACATACATTCT
>ML790170.1:189369-205020 GCA_009831015.1 Picea engelmannii | reverse complement strand
AATTCTGTAGTTGGAAGTATTTCTTCATGCCAAGCAACCAGGTCTCGACATCTTCCTCCTTCTTATGTTCTCCATCGAATGTTGGAGGCTTAATCTTGTTCATCTCTCCTTTCAATTCCTCCTTTCCAGATTTTTGATGTTTTATGGTAGGGGATGGGCTTGAACTACTGTTTGTCTTCCTGTCAGAATGTCTTTGGGAGCGACTAAGATGTTGGCTACTGCTCCTCGACCTTCTTCTTCTTTCATGGGTCTTGTGACTCTCCATCGTACTTGAGTCTCTTCCCTTCTCGAGTTTCTTCTCTATTCTTTCCAGGCTCTTCAAAAATTTTAAGTTTAATGCACCCTGTCGATCCCTGACTTTCATGAGCTTTCGACTATCAACTCGGCGAGCCTGGGCCTCTCTTTGCAATCCTTCAATGATTTTCATTATGTGTCCTTCCTTATCCTTCTCTTTTCCATGCCCATTGGAGTTCGATCCTTCAATTCCCAGGTTAACATCCTTTCCTTCCTGTTCGTCTTCTATTTCGGGGGTAATATGCACCTTTCCCCACTCCATATTCGACATTGTTTAACTGGAGTCCTAACCTCCGTTGAACTCTGCACACGCACTGTGAAATTAAATTCGAAGTTTGTCAGGCCATTAAACCTTCAGTAACAATCTTCAACATTTATAACTAATACCAACAAGAACAAAAAAAACATTTCGATTCCAATGGGTTTTCTGAGCTCTCGTTCGACTTTGCAATTTTTGTGTTTTCGAAGCTTTCATTTTCGACACTTCGGGATTTCGAAACTTCAGGTTTTTGTACCTCGGGACTTCAGGTTTCGGGGTTTTAGAGTCTCGGTACTGGAGAACTCCCGTTTAACTCTCATTTCCAACCCCCGACTTCCGAAATTCTGTTTTACCTTATTCTTCGGGTCTATAGCACAGCTGTCGCCCTTTTCCAAAGTGGTGCGTGGCACGTTTCGGAGGATCCTCGTCACGTTCGGTGACATCATTAGGGTCCCACCACTCTCACTTCTCTTTTCGACCCTCTGACATGCGGTACATTTCCATGTGTCTACATCCATTCTTAGAAAAATCCAACAATCAGATCTTTCTCACATCGGACAGTTGTTAAAGACCCGGAGATTCCCCGAAGGAATCTCGTCCATTCATCGGGACTTAGCCACATGCTAACGTCTCGACAGTATGGTTGGGATTTATCACGACGAGAGTCTGAGTTCTTTGTCAACGGAACTCTCGAATCCCCGATTTTCTGAAACGGGTAATCTCTCAACACGTGGCCATCTCAAATTGGACGGCCCACGACTGCTTCGGGGTTTCCACCATGGAAAGTCCCAATCCTTTCAGGGTTTTGGGCTTCCAAACACCGATGCTCTCTAACATCCGTTAGCCCTCCGGGCTAGACTCGTGGTTCACACGACCTCCCCTTATATGACCACAGTCATACCTCCTATCGGGGTTTTGGACTTTCCAATGCCGAAACACATATGTCCTTAGGATTCACGAAACGCCGAACCCCGATATGCCGATGAGCTTCCGATCTCACCCACGTGTCCCAACTGATGGATGGCTCAGATCGTTCCCGGGACTTTTACCATGAAAATTACTGACCTCCTTCATGACTCTCGATATCGCGATTCCCGATTTCCCGAAATGGGAAATCTCACGACACGTGTCCTCCGTCTTTCGGATGGTCTAGATCTATTTCAGAGATTTCACCCCTAGTCTCTGAGGTTTAACTTTCGGACATCTCCCGACAGATCCTACGGCTGACGGGTTTTCCGGTCGAGATCTGACGGCTCAGACGGTTCCTAACCAATTCGGAATTTCGCATATTGTGATTTCCACATTCCTGTGTATTTCAAAAGGAATTTTAATTCCTACGCACATTTTTCCAGATCTGACGGTCACGAGGGCTCGCCTTCCCTCCCGAACAGATCCTAAGGTTCTAACACCATTGGTGTAGAGACCTGTCTCCCTGTGGCCATAGACCACACCAGCTACGGTTTCACTCGCTGCTATACTTCCTGAGCTCGTAAGCACGGTCAAGCAACTACTTGACACTCTGGAACAAACCAAGGTCCGAAACTGGTCCTCCAGACCCAATTTCCCTTCGCATTCTCGGTCCAAAGACCGCTCCACTGGCCCATCTAGGCTCAGTGTCGAAACCTTCGCTCTGATACCAATTTGTAGCGCACCCGCTGTGTCACTCTGATTAATCGCTCTGATACTAAACTGTAGCACACCATTTGTACAAGCTCATACAAATATCATATATCCAATGCATTTAAACAATTAAACACATTTAACTCAGAGTGAAACATATCATTACTGCTATAATTAACAATCCATAGCATTCCATATTAATTCATATACACAGCGGGAAACATAATAACATTTACAGTAGAGACATGATAAATGTGATAAAACATAGTTAGACACTTATCTTTCAACAATGGTGGGATCCACCAACAAAATGCAGGCCTTCCACAAACCTCCCAGCCTTAGACCGCACTGCTCATCAACTCAGCAGTGGGTCACCCCCGAGCTGGGACTAAGCTCCACCCCAAGGCAAGGAATCTAGGCTCAGGCTGAGGTTATAGGGAAAACAGTCACACCAAAACCACAAGGACGGAATGCTCTCCCAGGAATCTCCCACGCTCACTGCCCACAAACCCTCATTCCCCACATGCCTGTTCCACCCTAGGAGAATGCACCTTCTCTGTCACCTGGACAATCCTTCGGCTGCCAATCTCCCTTACCTTGGGCTACAGGAACAGACCGGACCGGAAGTCTCCGGGCTCTATGGCAACTACAGGGTTCCTTCCAGGAGTTCTCTCCTTCCCCTGCGCACTCTCTCACCTGGAGGGAGTCGCTCACAGGTCAACAAGCCTCACGCAGTCCAGTACTACGTAGTCTCAACAATCCCACAGGAAAACAGACACAGGCTTTCCAAAAACTGGATTCGACAATCACAGGATGGCTTCACAGTCACGGCTTTAGAAGAGGGAATGCTCTCATAGGCTCGCTCATCTTTCCCGAACAAGCAAGACTCTTCCTCGAAATCAACACAGGCTTCTCGTAGGTTGGGGTTACATGCACATGATTTCTCAGAATCAGACACAGACATTCGAGTCACAGGGTCTCACGAAGGTTCTCTACAGGAGTTGGGTTAGTAATACTACTCAGAGCTCCATACGTGTTCAGACAATCCGGTGGAATGGGAATGGAACCTTCTCATGGCTCACCCTGGCCGTTTTATTCGCATGCACCAGGGTTGACACTTGTCACCCATGGAACTGCATGCGTTCCACCAGCACACGTTCCTCCCACCACTTGGGAATTCACGCGTCCTTCCAAAAGGACTTGTGATAAAAACATATGATGCACATATCTTTTGGAATAATATTAAAATATTATTCCCATGCTTAAGCCCCCCCTAGGCTCAACACTTATCCCCTTTCCCACCTTTCAGCCCCTAATTCCTTGCCCACTTTGTGGATGCTCAGTCCCCCTTCACTCATTCATCGTGGTCAGTCTGCACCTGGCGGTGTTTATATTTTATTAAATGTTCTGCATACATACAAGTACAATAGAAGGCTCCTGGCCTTCAACACTTAGGCTCCCTGGCCTACAAAAACATAAGCCTCCAGCTTATGAAAACTTGGCTCACCATCCTATAAAACATAATTACAATTCATTTCAGAACTTGGTTTACAGCGGGGCTCGGCCTTGGGGACACTACATGATTCTTGATCATTTATACCCACAACATCCATCCTCCTCGTTCTGCTCCGACTTTCTCGGTTCATGCCTTCCAAAGGATCCAGGCAGACGACGCACATAAGTAATTGTTCAACGATTAGCCATGGGTGCGGCTCATCTGAGATTCGAGTTTCCCCAACTTCCTTGTTCTTCCTTGGTCTACCCCTTCTCCAAGGTATCTGCTGTTGGGGAGACATGGCTTCCACTGTTTTTCCTTTCTGTGCAGTTTCTTCTGCTTCAAGTTCTATGCGGTGTGATGTCGTTGTTTTCATGGGTAAAGGAAAAATCCCTTTTTTATCCTTGGGGGTGCCTGTTGTGAGTGAGAATGAATCCCAATCACTTTGGGGATCGGGTTTGGCGATCCTGCCACTACGTTTACCCTTCTTCATGTTCTGAGAGGTCTCCATGGTGCGACTGATATCTGTCTTGCGCGTAGTATATCGGGCGGATGCCCAAGATGGAGAATTCGATTGACCTGGGTCTATGAGAAAACTTACAAACAGAGCCTGAATCTGATTTCGCGATCAAAATGGGTGTAGAACCTCGGGGATTTATAATAGATCGGGCGGAAGGAAGAAAGAACACTGAATTCACGGCGACTAGATGTTTTGAATCAAGCCACATATTTTCCATAACACGTCCATGCGTGTAAGGTACATGTGATAAGGGCTGTAGGGCATACGTGATGTGAACGCCGTGATTTTTCATTGCTTCAGCCTTCATGATGAACTGATAATAGTTACAACACTTGCTGACGCGACCTCCATTAACTACTTGACTCGACCTAGGGCATGTAGAAACTAACTTTGACAGGACCTGACTTTCTGGGAACGACACACCCGTACCATTCACGTATGTTTCGACTCTGACATCCCTTCCTGCTCCCAAGGGCCAACCGACCACTTGCTGACTTTGGCCCCTTCATTGCTACGTACTTGACTTCATGTGTTTTGACACATGGGCTATAACTCGACTGAAAACCGACTCTAATTGAAATAAAAATGGTGGCGCTAACAACTGGCTCCAATGGGGATGCTATCCTCTCTGCGAGGTAGCAAATAACAGTAGACTAGGTGCCTGACCATTGGGCCTTATTTCGACTCTTCGACATTGCAATATGAAAAATAGGACACAACCTAAACCTATCGACGAAGTTTCTAAAAGACTCAGCATAAAACTCAGGGCCTTCACTTCGGGCTTCAATTTTCTACTGACCTACTGACTTGACACAAAAATAAAATGACTATTTACAATGACAAATGACTTAAACAGATTTTATTTCATCAGAGAATGTTTGAGGAACCTGCCGTTTACAGGCCCCCAACCAACGCACTCTCCATTTAGTTCTTCTAGGAAATAAGTATTGTTTCCATGATGTGCACTGATTCTGAATGAACATGTCCACGGATTATCGAACTTTCCATACTTTCCTTTGTCCTCATTTCTCATGTCCCACCTCAACACTAGATCACCCAACTAGAAATCCTCTGGATTCGAACGCTTGTTAAAGGATTTCTTCATCTTTTCCTAGTGGAGCTGTGATCGGTTGTACACCTGTTCCCTCATATGTTGTGTGTGAACCAGTTGATTTATTCTTCTCTGTGTGTCATTTGGCTCATCCTCTTTCTCTTGCAGCAGTTTTCTAATGGGAAACCCTAGTGTGGTAGGGAAAATTCCTTCAGTGCCGTATACAATCTAAAGAGGTGACGTTGAAATGGACTTCTTGGTGGTGACCCGATCTACCCACAATGCATAGATAAGATTTTTATGCCAAGTTTTCTTATTTTCTTGCAGGAGCCTTTTGATGATCTTGGTTAGGCTCTTATTCGAGGATTTTGCTAACTTGTTTCCTTGTGGGTAGTACGTCGTAGAATGCCCTAGGGTTATATTGTAATCTTGACAAAATGTTTCCATCCTCTTGGATTTGAATGCGACTGCATTGTCTGTTATGATCTTGACGGGGCATATGAACCTTGACAAGATGTTTGTCTCAAGGAATTAGATGATGACTGCGTCGATATCTTGCTTCGTAGGGATCACTTCTATCCATTTCGTGAAGTAGTCAGTGGCTATGAGTAACCATTTGTGCTATGCCGAGGATGGCAGATTTATTTCCCCTATAAAATCCAAACCCGACTGCATGAACAATGCCTCGACTGAGATCGACTTTAGTGGCAAGGGTTGCGATTTTCTTCTCCCATCGAAAATATGACATTCGTGGCAGCTGGAAACTTCTTTGTACATGTCTGCGAAGATTGTAGGCCAATAGTAACCCGCCCTTAAGATTTTGTGCATGGTGGTTTTCCAGTAATGGTGCCCCCCGCAGTCACCCTTGTGAAATTCTTCTGTGGCTCGCTTCACATCATTCTCCAGCAAACAACTCAACAACATTCCCCCAGGATATTTCCAGTAGAGTGAGTTGTCCAGGATGCATAACTTAACCGCTTTAAGCTTGAGAAATCTGGCCTTAGTCTTACTTATGCCCAGAGGGGCCTGGAGATTCCTCATCACATAGATGATATTTGCATACAACGACAAATCGACGAATTCCTGGGACACCTATGCAATTGTTTCTTCTTGAGGAATATCTGACAGATCGACGATGAAATTTATTCCCACATCATCGTAATCCAACTGCGCCATTAGATTCGCAAGGCCCTGACCCTTAATTAGTTTCATAGACTTGACATATAGGTCATATTCCACCATGGCCGCTATCCACTTACCTCTCCTTCCTTCGGGGTCGGGCTGAGTCAGGATATCCTTTACTGAGTTGCTGGGCACATAAGCAATGACATGGGAATGAAATATGTACGTCCTGAAATCCTTCAAGGCTTTAACTAAAGCATATGCTTGTTTTTTCATAATGTCGTACCTTAGTGGAGCATCCTGCAATGTCCTGCTGAAATAAGCTATAGGCTTCTCGAAGTTTTTTTCATCTTTCTGTAACAACACGCCGACAATCGTATTCTTTGAGACGAATGAAAACATGATGAAATCCTTCGTGAAATATAGACTGGATAGCACAAATGCTCTAGTCAATGCCACCTTGATATCTTCAAATGACTTCTTGGCCTCTGGGTTCAACTTGATTTCATTTCCCTTTCTGTGCATGCAGGTGATATGCTTTATAATCTCTACCAGATTCAAGATGAATCTCCTCAAGAAGTTTACTTTTCCCAGGAAGGATTGGACTTATTTTTTACTGTGTAGAGTTTCGATCTTCAAGATTCCTTCAAACCTGTTGGGGTCTATATTAATTCCCTCCTTTGAGATAATGTGTCCCAACAACTTCCCTTCTTCCACCCCAAAATGTGATTTCTTCAGATTTAGCGATATGTCGAACCTCCTGCATTTTTGGAAAACTTTCTTCAGATGTTCGAGGTGTTGTTCTTCGGAGGCAGAGTATATCGTGATTTCATCCAGATATATCGCAATGAACCTGTCCTTTTCGTCAGCAAACAAGATGTCCATTTCCCTTTGGAAAGTGGCTCCAAAGTTCATTAGGTCAAAGGGCATCTTGGCATACATGAAATTTCCCCATGGAGTTGTGAAAGATTTTTTTTCTCTGTCATCTGGGTGGACCATGATCTGATCATACCCTGAAAAACCGTCTAGCATGGACATCTTCTAGGACCCCACCACCTTTTGCAGGATATAGTCCATTTTAGGAAGAGGGTAGTGATCCTTGAGGGAAACTTTGTTTAAATTTCAGAAGTCTACACAAAGTATTATCTTGCCGCTCTTATTTCTCATGGCCACCAAATTAGATACCCATTTCGAGAACTGCAAAGAAATGATAATCTTAGCGTTGAAAAGTTCTTTACCTCTTTCTCAATCAATGACAGTAACAAGTGGTTTATCCGTCTCAACTTCTGTTTAAAAGGTTTCTGATCTTCTTTGAGAGGGATAACATGCTGGATCACCTTAGTGTCATACACCTTCAAATCATCATAGCTCCACGCGAAAATGTTGGGGAACTCCTTCATGAGCTTGACGTAGTCTTGTTTGACCTCTGGGCTGAGTGTTTTCAATAATTTTATCATTTTTGGGTTCTCCTCAGTCCCGATGTTGCAGTCTTTCATGTCCTCTTCATTTGCAGTGATCTTGGGATTTTTAGCCATGTCATTTTCGTCAAACAACTTTTCTAGTGACACTAACCCCTTCAGAATGATGTTATTTTTTAGTTGTATTATGTCCCTTCCCGTGATCTGGTTCTGGAAAGGGTCATCATTAGTGTGCGCATCCGCGCTTCCATCTTTGTCGCAACAACATTCATTGTCAATGTTTGTATTAGCGAACTCGTCGCTCATTTGAATAAATCTTTATACCTACTTGTCGTCCTCAAACACCTGCCAATATTTGATATTATTAGGCACTGCCGACCTGTGTTTGAATTTAATCTCATATTTTTTGTTTGGGAAGATGGGGATTTTAAAAACTGAGGATGAGGTGGCCAATGCATCGACGATCTGATTTTTCTCCCTTGGGATAGCATATATGTCATACTCTGAAAATTCCTGGAGGAGGTCCAACGCCAGGTTCATGTACGTTCTCAGCCTGGGGTGCTTAGTCTGATATATGCCTTTAACCTGGTTTATGACCAGTTTAGAGTCTTTGTGCATTGCTATCCTCTTTGCGCCTAATTATTTCAACACCTTCAGGCCCAGAATTAGTGCCTCATACTCGACCATGTTGTTTGTGCATTTGAACGTGAGCTTGTATGAGTACAGTTTTGTGCCCATTTCAAGGGAGCTTACCCATACGTTGGCCCCAACCCCTTCTTTGTTGACCGCACTGTCAAAACTCTTGTTCTATATCATATTTTCCGCGCGGTCGTCTGAGTTGGCCCACTCTGCTGCTTTCCATGTGGTTTCCTCATCGTCCATCATGATGGTTGTCAACTCCTCTTCTTCAAAACTCAGGTCATTATAGAATATAAAAGAACCAACCTCAGTGACAATGGAGTATATGGGATGGTTATTTTGTTGCGTCTTTCTACTCACCATGTACTTCAACAACACTTCTCTATACAACCGTCTGTCCTGGCCAAAGATAGGAATGGTGGCATATGACATGTCCATTTGCAGGGTCCCCTTTAACTTTAGAACCCACAATCTGAACAACAACATGCCAAACTTAGGGGGTATGTCTGCCACAACCACGTCCATCACCATGTTCTTCGAAGGAATCTGGGCCAATGTCATGACCAAGTCATTGATGAGGCCCGGGCACTTGAATTTCCTCGAGTCAAAAGAGAATAGGTCCTTATACAGTCTGGTGACGTCCAGACCTAATTCGTCCATGATCACCTTTGGCATGAGGTTGTGCGATGCATTTGAATCCAGCATGGCATTATGCAGGGTCATGTCATGGACCTTCAGACTGACATAGAATGGAGGGACGTTCTCAGTATCACTTGTCTCTTCAACGCGCAGACCAAACATGATAGAGGGGTGATCATATTAGACATTCAAAGTGTCGGGGGTCCCTCCTATTTTCAACATTTTAATAGTTTTCTCTCGATATTCTCCCTTTCTGATAAGTTTGTTGAAAGGGACAGAGATTTTGATTTTATCCATTTCATGTTCAAAGTTAAAGGGATGACAAACTTTATCTACCTCTTTTCCACCCGCTTCTCGGCTTGCTTCCGGAGTTTTCTTCGGGGCCTCCTCCTTCGACTTTTCCTTCTCCATCGCATCCTTGGTCGTGTAGTCCGTCCTTGGTCGGCTTGTGGAAGGGGTGTCTATCGGAGGTTTCCTTCTAGGATTCATCTGCTGAGGCTCGGTGGACACTTCCTTACTCTTGAGGTTATATTTCTTATGAAACTGCATGATAGCATTTTGATAACCTTTTCCGAACTCTTCCGTTTCCCAGGACATCGCGTCATTTGTTTCTGCAATCTATGCATCGTCTGTCTCCAGCATAAAATCGTCATTTCTTCTCATGTATCGATCATGTTCACTCTTTGTCAAAAACACGTGTGGGTTCTTGTCATCGCAACAATGCATTTGGTCTTCGAATATCTGATTGAAGTCTTCATCCACGTAGTTGTTTTGGAACAAAGGCCTTGTCTACTGGTCGCCTTGATCTCTTTGCTCCCTTTGTTCCCTCTGTCTGATTTGATGAACTTGACCCCTCCTGAGGTTATGATTCCTGGGTTGGGGGTCATGTCGTTCTTGGGAAACGGGTCTATTTCCTACAAACATCTTCTCCATTATCTTCTCCATGGTTCAGGGTTTAGGGATTCTTCGCGTCATTTGCGAATCTCGATGTTGATGGCTGCGCGTCTCCTTGGGGATTCTTATCGCCTCTGTTGAATCTCTCTTTGATCTTCCCCGATGCCATCATATTTACCTCGACTTCAATCACATTTCTCATTATCACATCTAGGTTTCCTTATCTCCTTTATCTGAACAACAAGGCAAAATCGTTGTCAAAGGAGTCGACATATTGCAACTGCGCAACCCCAGGAGGTGGCTAGACTTCTGCAGGAATCAAGATGAGCTGAGAATTCTTGCACCGTCTCTTCCAATGCCTTCTTCATATTATTGTACTTCTTTAACAACTGCAAGGGATTCTTCTTGTCTCCCCATCTATTGATGAAAGACGTTTTGAACGTGGCGAAGTCTCGAATGCTTGTAGCTGGGAGGGCTTTGAACCATTTCCTCATCTCCTCCACAAAACTCTGTGCAGACAACCTCATTTTTGCGTCTGCATAGTCTACCTCTTCCAGGTCGACGAAATCATTGAACCAATATAGATGATTTTGGGCTGAAACACTCCCTTCAGCGTTGTAGAGATTAATCCTCTGACTGTAATTTTGGGGGAAATCATGCAATTGGGTGGGCAGAATGAGGGGGGCGAATCTGGCGGCCATGGCTCTAGGAGGGCTTGGGATTTGAGGTATATTATTAGACACTAGGGCTTGGAATCTCTTCTGGTCGAAAACTATCTCGTTCAAGCTGGTTTCTGACTTAGACCTGAAAAAGGGTTTGTTCAAAGAGTGCATCAAACTCAAGGTCATCGATGCTTTGTGCACCATCTTTCGGTAAGGACAAACTTTTGTCCAGGTAATAGAATGGGTCCGACGTTTTCTCTTTAGTCCCACACAAGATTTTTTCAGGCTCGTACACATGCTCTGTAGGGTTTGGGTCAGGATTTTCTCTGGTATAGATCATCTTTAGAGCCAGGGTTATTGAATTGCACTACTTGGAGCTACTGGTATTTTTGACTGGAGTTGCTAGGGTAAAGGTTTCAGTCGGTGCAGATGTTTATCCCTCTGTTACCCTCAGGGGTCAAACTACAACGTTAGTCGCTCTCCCAGGGAAAATCTATTCAATTTCGTTCCCCAACAATGACACCAGAATGTTAGCACTCTGTAAATCTGTTCAGCTGATAAACATACGACAAAGGTAACAATTTCAACCAACTTTGAGGCCCGAAACTAGTCTTTCGGACCTGGAGAGGATTCTCTCGGGAGACTGTATCTTCACGTGGGATATGACTTTAAATTTGTGGCTAGATTTAACACCTTTGAAATAATGGGTTCTGGTTATATTGGTGCAAGAAAGTAAGACTTTGGGCTATGGAGTCGATTCGAGAAGAATGACAAAAAAAAATGACTCGGTGACTGAACTTGAGAGGAAAAGGATAAGCGAGCAACAATCTTTAGTGCAAAATCATAATATGTGGCGAGGAGAAGACACAGGAAATAACTCAGAGCACCGTTGCAGATGAATTTAGAGTTAAATTTTAGAAGAAAAACGTTTTCTCTAAATGGCGCGAACAAGGGGCATTGCGCAACGAATCCACATGTTCAAAATTTCGTTCTGATTTAGACATAAAATGATATAAATAAAGAAAATAGGGAACACGTATGCAAGAAAGGGAAGCAATACATTCAACTGCTACAATTATAATCTTTTCATCAAAGCTACATGAATTTTTCATTAAGTTTCGATCAGACTCAAATTACATACAATAGTTACTGTCTATACTAATTTTCCCAACCAACCTGGCTTACATCAAAAAAATCAAATATATAAAAGGGGGCGCCACTTGAGCTACCCTACTCTTCTAACTACTATCTCTACAAACTAGGAAACCGACTGTTCTGTGTTATAAAAATCTTCGCATGATGTTTTCCAAAAATAGACAACAAATACATCTGGCTACATCATGATTGTTTGTAATTCGCCAAGGGATTCGGTTATCGATCCAATATCATCATGGGGAAATGATGTGTCAAAGCCTTCCTTCGACCAGATATCTGAGTGTACAATGTTTGTCAGAGTCCTGCTGTTTGTTGTAACGACTTTGATTTCCTGTCGTGCACTCATTTGCTGGGGGAAATGTGCGCGGAAAGTGGTTGTAGACAGTCATGACCATTATCAAAATATCCAAATGTCTTAGGGCGATGTGTCCATGAAAATTGTCAATATTTGCCTTCTGTTTGTGAATACAGGAACGAACTTGGCTAATCTTGTTTCTTCTTCTCACTGGCGAGAGCTGCGCGGGCCATCTCTTCGGCTGCTTCATATTCTATGAAGTGTTTCGCATACCTTTCTTATGACAACCATTATGATTTGCGCAACTGTGCAATCATATCCTGCACCTCTCTGAGATGTTGTTTGAGCCATGTCACGTTCCCTTCACGACCTTGTGCTGCTGACACTTCTACGGTCTTTGTCGCTAGTTGTTGTCTCAGCTCCCTGTTTTCCTGGTACAGTTCGGCGATGGATAGATTCGTCTATTGAGATGCTTCTTGATCATTTGTACCCGCAATATCCATCCTCCTCGTTCTGCTCCTACTTTCTTGGTTCGTGCCTTCCAAAGGCTCTAGGCGGACGTTGCACATAAGTAATTGTTTAGCGATCGACCGTGTGCTTGACTCATTTGAGATTCTAGTTTCCCCAACTTCCTTGTTCTTCCTTGGTCTTCCCCTTCTCCGAGGTATCTGCTATTGGGGAGACAAGGCTTCCATTGTCCTTCCTTCCTGCGCAGTTCCTTTCGCTCCAAGTTCTGCGCGGTGTGATCTCGTCATTCCTGTGGGTAAAGGAAAAATCCATTTTTTATCCTTGGGGATGCCTATTGTGAATGAGAATGAATTCCAGTCACTTTGGGGCTTGGGTCTAGCGATCCTTCCACTACGTGTTCCCTTCTTCATGTATTAAGAGGTCGCCATGGCACGACTGGTATCTGCCTTGCGTGTAGTATATCGGGCGAATGCCTAAGATGGAGAATTCGATCGACCTGGGCCTACAAGAAAACTTACAGACAGAGCCTGAATCTGATTTCATGAACAAAATGAGTGTAGAACCTCTGGGATTTATAACAGAACGAGTGGAAGGAAGAATCGTGCCAAAGAACATTGAATTCATGGCGACTAGATGTTTCGAATCGAACCGCAGATTTTCCATAACATGTCCCTGCATATAAGGTACAGACGATAAGGGCTGCAGGGCATACATGATGCGAACACCGTGATTTTTCATTCCTTCTACCTTCATGATAAACTGATAATAGTTATAGCAGCTGCCGACATGACCTCCATTAACTACTTGACTCGACCTAGGGCACGTAGAGACTAACATTGACAGTACCCGAATTTCTGAGAACGACATACCCATACCATTCACGTATGTTTTGACTTTGACATCCCTTCCCACTCCCACGGGCCAACCAACCACTTGCTGACTTCGACCCCTTCATTGCTACATACTTGACTTCACATGTTTTGACACATGGGCTATAACTCAACTGAAAATCGACTCTAATTGAAAGAAAAATGGCGGTGCTAACACATCCCATAAAATGCATCATCCACTTGTTACTATATCCAAAATGAAACCATGACTGCACTGTCAACCATATAGGACACAGTAATAAGCATTGAAACAACAACAAAAAAAGTGTGACATGACTATCTTCAAGCCTCCAGTCTACAAGGACAGTCTCCCAACCAAGGGTAGTCTTGAGTCTCACTACATCCTGACTTTGTTCATGTTCCCTACCAGTTCCTAATATTATCTAGTAGATTTCATGAAGCCCTTTGCTTCTTGGAGTCACGTCTCCCTTTTTGTCGACATAAACACAGTTTCTAGAAGGGCGATAGTATCTTAAATCTCATTACCTTTACAATGAGGAGTCTCGGATGACACAAAGAGAACCATCATTGCTCTCTGATGTCGTTGACCCCCATAAAATTCAACTTCAACAAAATCTCAAGTTACGGTGGGTCTTACTAAGCGACTGTTGCAGTTGTTTTATACTAGCTGCAGACCTCTGAATTTATTAGGCCATCAATGCCTACAAGTCATCGACACTTCTTACAAGCGTCCTTGCCTCTTTTCAGAGTATGTTCACCATCAAATTTGTCATCTTCTATTATCAAACCGCCCCGGAGGGCGCTGCAGTTATCTACATCAACATACAACTTCAGTTACTGTCTTACATTTTTGAGTTACATGACACGAGCATGGGGCATGCCCACCTCGTTTGTATACATATTTTCTTTTTGTCTCCCTAGAGACAGATTTGGTTCTCACGGTTTCCCCTCTCCCTCCAACAAGATCACTCTTGAAGTTCTTATCAAAACTCTTCCTTACAATGATACTCTTAGTAGAAGAAACATTGATGTATTTCGGCTATACGTATGCTTCTAACCTCACACATCAGGGGGCATATGTTATCACTGAAATTTTTTCCACAATATTGCATGCAAATGGCTACAAGAATACAACATCTCCAAACACCTATTAGTTCACATGCAACACCAAAAGTGCATTTCCAAGGGGCAAAAACTATACAACTGGTCAAAAAATTGACATGCGCTGAAACACTAAAGGAAGCACACACATAGTGCGTGGGCCAAAGAAGCCTGTATGGTGCACAATGTGCCATATGTGCGACTGTGTACGAAAAAATCCACACACTCCTATGTGTTTGCACCCAATTCGTCACTTGGTGAGAAAATAAAGGGTGCTTACATGCCCAGTTGGGTCTTCCTGGGCATGACAACTATAGAGGAAAGGGTTAGAAAAAGAACAACAAAACTATAAGAAAGAATTAAATTAAAACAAACTAAAACTATGAGCATATGGAAAAAGAAATAACAAAGACAACAAGAACAATATCACCAATGTTTTTGAGCTGGTCTATTGATGAAATCAAAGCATAATGAAGAAAGGGAACTGTGGTTCCTTCTTCCTCCAAAGGAAGGCTCTTGAGGCCCTCACAAACTTGCTCTCCTTACAATAAGAAAATGAGAATGATGGTGAAAGAACTCCTAGCACATCCACTCAAGAGAGAGGTGGATAGCTCAATGAAATGGTGCTAATGTGTTATTGCCAAGGAGTGAGTCCTTAAAACAATCTAAGCAGCATAACATTACATGAAATTCCTTGAGAAAATGATGTTTCTTCATGGCTTTTTATAGCATAGCATTGGATGATTATGTAACTCCTTTGAGGTGTGAAAAGTGGCTCTTTAGGGCTCAATTAGGTCTTTGACTAGCCTACCATGCGGATTCAGCTCAGATTTGATGGTCAAATCAGGTTGGGAGCTGGTCCATAAGTGGTTGGGAGGCCGACCAATTCAATAAATGAACCGTTTAGCAGGTGCGCGGGTTTTTTCGCTAACAGTCGCGCATCGTGCGCGCATGCACGCATTGTACGTTTCTGTTCCGCGCATATGCACGCACACCCATTTTCTGTAAAGTGCCCTTCAATTTTGGGTTACTTTGTATAGTTTTTGACCCTTTTGCAATGCTGTGAAATTAATCCAGTGCCATGAATGACTTCATTCCTGTTTTGACGATGCTGAGTTCTTGTCGCCATGTGCGGACGAAATTTCAGTGATAATAGATGCCCCCTGAT
>ML790170.1:160791-179659 GCA_009831015.1 Picea engelmannii | reverse complement strand
CCTAATTAGCTAGATGTCATTGGTACAACCTTGCGGAATTTTAAAATCCCTAGGAAACTAGCATGTGGACATGTGGTCCGTTACTATCCTTTAACTCCCTATGTGTGAGTTAATCTAGAAAAAGCATGAAACTATCCTAGATTTGAACATGTGGGCATGTGTGGGCCCGTTACAAACCTTTAAAGTCTCCTAGTTTTTTGATCTAAGAAAGCAAAATTCCAACCACTATCCTACTTTTGTGACATGTGGGCATGTATGGGCCCGTTACAAATTTAAGATATGTTTGAAAAATGAAACTAAGAGGGGTCCCAAGAGGGCCTTTGTCCTCTCCTAAAGGTTTTGAAATTTTGTTAAGGGAGATGAGATTGTTTTCACAATCCTTTTCTTGTTCTCAAGATCGCTTGAAGGCGCAAGAGAAGAGCATACTCAAGATTGTTACTTCAACTTCGAGTCCCAAAATGTGATTAAAATTGATGTTTTCCTTAGATTGTAAATCAAAGCAAGCCATCCACGTGGCAAAAAGCAAATAAGGGAAATTGATTTTTATCCACCTAAGTGCCTATGTTTGTTTGACTATCCCCTTTATAAGTTGAGGGGTCTAAGTGGTGCAATATTTAGAGCATGCATAACATTATTCTTAAGAAGGAAAATGCCTTTCCCCACATCCAAATACCTTACAATGTAAAATTTAGTTCAGATGCGCGGCCCCTAGTGTAGACAGAGGCGCATGAAGCGCCTGCGCGCTAGCAGAATTGAGACAAAAAGCGCATGCGCGCAGAGGGAAACTGTTGAACAGGTGCATGCACGCACGATGAACGTCTGTGGGGTGGAATACCTGCGCGCCTGTGACAAACGGCCGAGAAGAAAAATCCGGATGGATTTCTCTCAATTCTCTTGTGAATTGACTGGTTAGCAGGTCGACAGAGGTCGGTTTGTGTACCTGCAAATTAATGAAACCAAAAGGAAAGAAAAATAAACCCAAATGAGGGTGGAAGAACTCCTAGCACATCCACTCAAGAGAGAGGTGGATAGCTCAATGAAATGGTGCTAATGTGTTATTGCCAAGGAGTGAGTCCTTAAAACAATCTGAGAAGCATAACATTACATGAAATTCCTTGAGAAAATAATGTTTCTTCATGGTTTTTTATAGCATAGCATTGGGTGATTATGTAACTCCTTTGAGGTGTGAAAAGGGGCTCTTTAGGGCTCAATTAGGTCTTTGACTAGCCTACCATGCGGATTCAGCTCAGATTTGATGGTCAAATCAGGTTGGGAGCTGGTCGATAAGTGGTTGGGAGGCCGACCAATTCAATAAATGCATCGTTTAGTAGGTGCGCGGGTTTTTTCGCTAACAGTCGCGCATCGTGCGCGCATGTGCGCATTGTACGTTTCTGTTCCACGCATATGCGTGCACACCCATCTTCTGTAAAGCGCCCTTCAATTTTGGGTTACTTTGTATAGTTTTTGACCCTTTTGCAATGCTGTGAAATTAATCCAGTGCCATGAATGACTTCATTCCTGTTTTGACGATGCTGAGTTCTTGTCGCCATGTGCGGACGAAATTTCAGTGATAACACTATGAACGACACATTTATGGTTCTTGTTGGCCCCTCACCCACTTCTTGACCAGCTCCCAACTTGATTTGACCCTCAAATCAGAGTTGAATCCGAATGGGCGGTTGGTCAAAGACCTAAGGGTTCCCTAAAGGGCACCTTGTCCACACTAAGAACCAGTTGGATATTGCCTCAAAGACATGCTATAAATGGAGTCCATGGGTGCACTAAGAATTTAAGAATCTCATAGTATTTTTATGCTACCTCAATCCTCCTTCAAGAAACCTCTTTTCTTCTTGGAGAATTCTAGCAACATTCCAATAAGCTATTCTCCTCACCTCTTGAGGGAATAGGCTTGGATTTCTTCACCATTTTCTTTCTAGTTTATCATTGTAAGAAGAGCTCTCAAATAGGGGACTCAAGAGCCCTCCCAAGGAGGAAGAGGGGACCCATAAGTCCTCCTTTCTCTATGGTGTTTTCCAACTAATATAGTTATCCATTGGTGGCATGATCATTGGTCATTTGGTTGATTGATTTTGGTTCAAAGTTTCTTATCCATTGTAGTTTTATTTCCTTAGTTGTTTCTAGTTTAGTTGTTTGTTTATTTAATGTGCTTGAATTGTTTAATTCATACACTAACCTCTATCTTGTCTAGTAGGCCCAAATAGACTTGTAAGTGCCCTTGTTTTGCTCACCCAAGAGACGAAACATACACAATAGATTGGTGACCACACTGGGGCTAAAGTATCAATTTCCTCTCTATTTGGGTTGTTTGAGCACTTTTTTTTGACCCATTTTCCTTGCAGGAACCATAATCGACCTAGCCTTACCTATAAAGAGCTAAGTTTGGAGCTAGAGGAGGATAATTCCACTTAAAATACCCCACCTGATGAGTATCAGAACGTGTGCGAGTGTTCCAACCCGCATATGCACATTCCGAGCATTGTGCGCCAACAACACTACGTTTCGCTATGCATTCTGCGCACTGTGCACCAAAAGGTCTTCAATTCTCTGCGCATTCTGTGCCCACTGCACCTCTGTATGAACTATAACCCACACATCTGTCCAGAATTCCAAAATTGTAAGAGTTTTTGTGATGATTTGAAGGCCCCTAGCCTTCAAAATCTTGTTTTTTTACAATTTGTAAATGCACTACACTTAAATTCCTTTCCCACATGAAAGGTTAATCAAAACATAGGCACTTAGGGGTTTAAAAAGAACCACATTTCTCCTCTTTTGCTTTAGTTTCCACATGGATGGCTTGTTTTGATTGTAAAAGTTAAGTTAAGAGTTTTTGCTATCACATATAAAAAAACTTGCATTGGGACCAGAGATTAAACTTCAATCATTGAGTATGCTTTTCTATCGCACCATAGAGCGATTTTGAGAATCAGAAATCCAATTAATGAGACATTTCATCTCCCTTAACAAAATCTTTAGGAGAGGACAAAGCCCCCCTAGGGATCCTCTTAGTTTCTTTTCAAACATCTTAAATTTGTAAGGGCCCATACATGCCTACATGTTGCAAAAATAGGATAGTTTTTGAAGTTACTTTCTTAATTTACATCACTAGGAGAGTTTAAAAGATCAAAGTAATGGGCCCACACATGCCCACATGCTTGCAATCAAGGATAGTTTTTCGAAGCTTTCTTAGTATAAATCACATTAGGGAGTTTAAAGGATTGGTAAGGACCCATATGTTCACATGCTAGTTCTTTAGGGATTTTAAAAATTCCGCAAGGTTGTACCAATGACATCTAGCAAGATAGGTAATCAATATTTGTAAGGACCACAAGAAGTCCACATGTTGCAAATTGACACCTAACTTATTAAATTTTTGGCACATTTGCTCAGTTTCTCACACACAAAGTCACTCATCACTCAGATAATTTCATCTCGAATTGTGGAGGTTGAAGTAAGTTTCCTCCAAAGGGATTCCAAAACGTCCCACCATTTATTGAAGAAATTATCCACACCCACTTAATTCCAACGAGATTGGTTCACACCCCCAATCTTTCAACCAACCACATCTAAATTGTTTCTAAAAACTCACTAAGTTTTCCTCCACAGGAGGTGCCAAAAGTTTTTTTTTTAGTTTAGGTAGGATCTCGGGGGTAGGCATCCAAATAACCCCCCGCTATCTGGTTCTCACATCTTCAAACATTAGAAGTTGACAATTAGGGAACTTTAAAATCCTCCAAGTCAAGAGTTCCTAACACCATAAGGCAGGGAGATACCCATGAAGGGTCGAAGGCCAAGGTCTTGTTGTTCTATACGTCCCCCCTTGAGTCACCCAACTCTTGGAAATGATCTAGCCCGTGACCCATTTATGAGGCCAAAAATCTAAATTCTTCACTTTGACCGAGGTACCTAGTGGCCCAATTTAGAACATCTACCCATGTGGAAATTGTGGGCTGCAATTGCACCTTGATCATATTTTGTGTGGATATTGAGAAATATCACCAACTCTTTTGGGATATGCACCATCTACCCCTCATTATAACTAATTGTTTCATCCTTTACTAGTTCCTCTTTCGGTGGCCTGAGACCCCACTGTTGAGTGCTCTTGGAAGGTCCAGTGTTGTTTGAGAGGAAGGATGTTACGTCTTTCTAGGACACGAGCATTCGTTTTCTTTGTTCTCCCACGCGAAAAAAATCCACCTACCCACATGTATCCTTATTTTTTAGTTGATTTATGTATGAAACTCATTTGATTACATATGATTTTGAGATATATTGTGAAGGTCCAAAATTATACAAGTCTCTTCATTTATTGCTCTCATCACCATTTGCACACATTCACTTTGCTAGTCGGACATCATAGGGGATCCACAGAATCCCCGTCGTTCCAGACGCTTGCAAAATCTCCCTCCTATATTAGGAGGAGTTTCTAGTCTTTCCAACTCACCGGCTTGGCCATCTCACACCCCTGTTAGCGCTATTGGGTATGCGTTATATTCTTTGCATGTGTGTGTGTGGGCGCATCAGATTCGACAACTGCATTTAAAGATCACAAATTCTTTCATCCCTTGTGTCATGTGTGCTGAGCGCTTTCCTAGGGGAGTCCTAGAGGGGCCAGGTATGGCCTCCCTAGTTACGCACAACATTCGGGGTAGTGCCCCAATTTTTTTTTTTGGCGGTTTTTTCTATTTTAGTTGTTTTTTCTATTTTTAACAGTTTTCAAAATTAATCCCAGATTAAGGGATTAGGGTTTTGGTAGCTACAGAATACCTAAAAAATTGTACATATTGTATGCTGAATGGTGAAATTAATACAATAAAAGAGTTGAAAGGTGTGACACCAAGGGAGGCTGGTTTTTTCCCGGTTAAGGGTTTTCAACGTAAATCTCTATGTACTATGTGTATGATCCATTGATTAATTTATGTTTTTCTTAAGAATCTATATGCATTGCTTTACTTCACAGGTTTAAAACTTACATGTGGTATCATAGCTTGTTTTTGGCTTCAGAGGGATGCCTTTGTTGCTGAGGGTTTGGCTCGGTCTTGATAGATCAAGTTTATCTTGGGTCTGTGATAAACCTGGTTTTAGTGGGAGATTTTGCAGTGGTGATTCGAGTGTAGAAAGAGGAATGGAGATCTCTTCTAGAACCGAGATAAAGAAATTCAACGGTAAAAACTTTGAATTATGGAAGATCAAGATGGAGGACCTTCTTGTAGACAAAGAACAATGGATTGCTGTGGATCCTGGTACACAACCTACTGGCATGCAAACTACTAGCACACAGTCGATTGGTACACAAACTACTAGTACACCACCTACTAGTATGTCGAAGGAATATTGGGAGAAGTTGGACAGAAGAGTAAGGAGTACTATTCGACTTTGCGGGCAAATTCAATGTTGTTGAATGTCTCAAGAGAATCTACAGCCAAGGAACTATAGGATAAGTTAGGGAATTTGTATCAATCAAAGTCCCTGGTAAACAAGTTGTTTCTTCGAAAGAAGTTGTATCATATTAGGATGGAAGATGGAGATTCTGTGACAGAACATCTAAATTCATTTAATAATCTAGTAAGTTAACTTTTCTATGTTAATTTTACGACTGTAGAAGAAGATAAGTGTACTACTTTGTTATGTTCTTTGCGAGACTCTTGGGATAATCAGGTTGTAGCAATTGGTAGTACGACTCAATCTACATTGAAGTATGAGGATGTAGTTGCATCCTTGTTATTTGAAGAGATGAGGTGGAAAAGCATGGATGGTCATAGCACATATGCTTTATTTGTAAGAGGTCATACCCAAGACAGGAATCCTGGTAAGTCTTTGGGGGGGGAGATCTAAATCTCTAGGTAGATCTAAGTCTTCAGGAAAATCTTTGAGCAAATGCTGGAAGTGTGGTAAAACAAGGCATTATAAGAAAGATTGCAAGTCTAAGAAGGTTGATAAACCAAAGGGATCTGATAGTACCTCTTCCACAGAGGCGAAAACCTCCACTGAAGAAAGAGGTGATGTTTACCTGGAATCTACAGGTACACATGAAGACTACGATGTATGGTTGATCGAATCAGGTGCGTCATACCATATGACTTCTCACAGGGAGTGGTTCTGTGAATATGAAAAATATGATGGTGGTGATGTTTTCCTAGGAGATGACTTGACATCCAAAATCATGGGACATGGAAGGGTTAAGTTGTTGCTAAAAGATGGAAGGATTAGAACTCTCTCTAGGGTTCTGCACATTCCAAAACTAGCCAGGAGCCTAATATCTATAAGCAAGTTGGATGATGCAAGAGTGGATACTGTATTGGGAAAGGGCACTTGCAATATGGTACGAGGAGAATGGTGTTGATGAGGGGAGTTCGGTGTGGAAATCTATACAAGTTTTTGGGAAGCACTTATACTAATGGGTGTAACAGTTCTGTTGTCCCTGAGAAGACAAATAAAGAAGACAAGACAATATTGTCCCTCGAAAGAAGACCATGTTGTGTCATCAAAGACTGGGGAATATTGGAGAAAAGGGCCTTCAAACTCTACACGGTAAAGGTATGGTTGAAGGTATGTCTAATTGCACTCTGGATTTTGATTTCTGTGAACATTGCATATATGGAAAACAAAATCGAGTAAGATTCCGATCTGGTTCTACAAGAGCAAAGGGGATCTTAGAGTTGATACACAGTGATGTGTTTGGACATGTGCCTGTTCCATCATTAGGTAAATCTATGTATTATGTTTCATTCATAGATGATTTCTCAAGGAACACATGGATTTATTTTCTTAGAAATAAATCTGAGGTATTTGATAAATTTAAAGAGTTTAAGGCTATGGTAGAAAATCAGATAGAGAAGAAAATAAAGGTATTGAGGACATAAAATGGTGGAGAATTCTGCAGAAATGAATTTGAAGAATCCTGTAAGAAGTGTGGTAGAGCAAGGCAGAAGGCTACTACATACACACCTCAATAGAATGGAGTTGCAGAAAGGATGAACATGACACCGATGGAAAAAGAAAGGAGCATGCTCAGTGGTGTCAAGTTAGGACAATAATTTTGGGTAGAGGCAATGGGTACATCATGTTACCTGGTCAATCGATCACCCTCATCAACACTGGATGATAAAACTCCACACGAGGTATGGACTGGAAATAAACCCTCTCTTGAACAAGTTAGGGTGTTTGGTTGTGATGCTTATGTACATGTTCCAAAGGAAAATAAGAGTAAGCTGGATAAAAAAAGATGAAAAGTGTATCTTTATTGGCTATAAAGATGGTGTGAAAGGTTACAAGCTTTGGAACCCAGAAACAAAGAATATTGTTTACAGTCGGGATGTTGTGTTTAGAGAGGTAAAAGATGTTTCCAAACAAGAATTCCTACCAAGGCAAGAAGAACCTGAGAAACTAGAGTTTGAGTTGGGTGATGCAAAATCTGAATCTTCTGAAGAAGATGAAGCATAAGAAGAAGAACCTCATACCCCAGTATTGAGGAGATGAGTGAGGGAAAGAAGGAAACTAGAAAGGTATAGTCCACCTAATTTTTGTTATAATTTTTCTTTATCTATTACTGATGATGATACCATAATTGTCAGGGAAGCAGTGAATTCAAAAGATAGTAAACTATGGAAGAAGGCCATGGTTGAAGAAATGGATGCCTTGGATAAGAATGAGGCATGGGATATAGTTGAGTTTCCATATGGAAGAAAATCTATTGGTAGAAAATGGTTTCTTAAGAAGAATCTTAATGCAGAAGGAAAGGTGGACAAATACAAAGCTTGATTAGTAGAAAAAGTTTATTCCCAGGTAGAGGGAATTGACTTTGGTGAGATTTTTTCTCTTGTTGCGAAGCTAACGTATATTAGATTTATTTTATCTATTGCTGCTGCTTTTGATCTTGAAGTGGAACAGATGGATGTGAAGACAACATTCCTACACGGGGATCTGGAAGAAGAAATCTACATGAAGCAGCTAGAAGGCTTTGTAGTGAAGGGAAAGAAAGAGCTAGTTTATAAGCTAAAGAAGTCACTATATGGTCTGAAGCAATCACCTAGGATGTGGTATCAAAAGTTTGACACATACATCCTTGGATTGGGATTTGTGAGAAGCAGGGCTAATCACTATGTATATTCCAAGCAGGTTGGTAATCACTTCATATATGTAGTGTTGTATGTTGATGACATGTTGCTGGTAGGAAATAACATGGATGTTATCTAGGAGGTGAAATCACAACTATCCTCCAAATTTGACATGAAGGATCTCAGTGTTGCTAACTTCATTATGGGAATGGAGATTAAAAGAGATCGTGCAAACAAGAAACTCTGGTTGAATTAGAGAAAATATGTTGAGACGATATTACAGAGGTTTAATATGCATGGAAGTAAACCGATCAAGGTTCCCATTACTATAGGTGTAAAGTTATCTGCAGATCAATGTCCCAAGACACATGAAGAAGAAGAGGACATGTCCCATGTTCCATATGCCAATGCAGTTGGCAGATTGATGTATGCAATGGTCTGTACTAGACCAAACATTGCACATGTAGTGGGATTTTTGAGCAGGTATATGTCAAAACTAGGGAAGGAGCATTGGACAAAAATAAAGAGGGTCTTCAGGTATCTTCATGGCACTACCAATTATGGACTGTGCTAGCAAGGACGAACAAGATTGGAGAGAGTGGTGGACATACATCGCTTTGTTGATGCAGACTGGGCTAGAGATATGGATCGTAGAAGATCTACAAGTGGGTATATATTTAACCTATTTGGAGGAGAAATCAGTTGGATGAGCAAAAGATAGACTATAGTGGCACTCTCAACTACAGAAGTTGAATACATGGAAACCACTCATGAAAGCAAGGAAGCAGTATGGTTATGGAGATTGTGTTCAGGTATTGGGTTGGTACAACAAGCAATGAGATTAGATTGTGACAGTTAGAGTGCAATATTCCTAGCAAAGAACCCAACTTATCATTCGAAGACAAAGCATATTGATGTTCAATATCACTTTATGAGAGACATGGTTGAAGAAAAGAAGGTGTTGTTTTTAAAGGTTGACACTTTGAAGAATGTTGCAGATTCATTAACAAAGTCCGTGAGCACAGAAAAGTTCTCTTGGTGTAGAGTAACAATGGGTATTGATGCTCTGGATTGTTGACTATATAATCCTATGGACCCCTATATGCAAAGAAAACAACAAGTGGGAGAATGTTGGGTATGTGTTATATTCTTTGCATGTGTGTGTGTGTGTGTGTGAGCGTGTCAGATTCGACAACTACGTTTGACGATCCCAACTTCCTTAGCCCTTTGTGTTGTGTGCACCAGGCACTTTCCTAGGGGGGATAGGTATGCCCCCCTAAGTTATGCGTAGAGCCAACGGGGTTCGGGGTAGAGCCCCGATTTTTTTTTTTGGCGATTTTTGCTATTTTAGCGGTTTTTGCTATTTTTAACAATTTTCTAAATTAATCCCAAATGAAGGGATTAGGGTTTTGGTAGCTACGGAATACCTAAAAAATTGTATATATTGTATGGTGAATGGTGAAATTAATACAATAAAAGAGTTGAAAGGTGCGGCACCAAGTGACGCTAGTTTTCTCCTGGTTAAGGGTTTCTAGCGTAAATATCTGTGTACTATGTGTATGATCCATTGATTAATTTCTATTTTTCTTAAGAATCTATATGCATTCCTTTACTTCACAGGTTTAAAACTTACAAGTGCCACTATTTTGGGATCGGCTTTGCTAGGTTCCACCTTACTTGGGTCCACTTCCCAAGGTCATTCATCCACTATCTCTCCTTCACAAGGAGGTGGAGGTCAAACTTCTTCTCAAGGGAGAAGTGCAACTCCACCAAACCCCCCTCAAGGGTCAGGTCCACTACCTACTCACACCATGGCTAGAACTAATCCTCCACCACCACCCCCCATGCCATATTTGGCGTCCCTCAACATTCCTTATTTGAGTAAACTCACGAATGACCCTATATTGCATGAACCAACATGGCCCAACATGCCTACCAAACTACCTTCAAACATTCTCAAATTTGAAGGTAAATCGAGGGAAGATCCCGCCAACCATGTCATGAACTTCCACTTATGGTGCTCTTCAAACAACATCATGGATGACTCCGTTCGCTTAAGGTTATTTCAGCGCACACTCACTGGTCCATCAACCAAATGGTACGTTGATGAAAAATCGGGGTCCCATGTGACTTTTGAATCCTTGGCCAAAACATTCTTGGCCTTCTTCCAACTACCAGTTCGTCACGATACTGGTTTAGAACTTCTCTCAGAGTGCAAAAAAACCTCGACTACACATATCGTCGACCACATTCATGAATGGCGTCATCGACATAGCTTATGCATAGCAAAAACCACCAAAGAACAATGCCTCGATTGGTTTCTCAAATCATTCGTCTCTATCCTTGCCAAAGATGTGGCATCCACCTTCCCCCAAACCGAAGAAGAAACCATCAACAAGGCTCAACAATATGACCTCATTTATGCTCAATCAGGTTACTTATATGCAGTAATACTTGACGCACCGAGACCCATACCATTCGGCCAGGACAAAACTAGGATGTCTCATGTGGAAAATGGACTGAGTGGTACTACAACACACCACAACCCATACATCCAACCACCACCCATGTATGCTACACCCAAATATCCGTCGATATATGAAGGACCACCCTATTACCCTCCTCCCCCTTATCAACAACCATACCTTGTTCCCTTTCCTCCACCCATGATTGGACCCTTTCCAAGACCCATGAAGTGCCTGAAATCTCAACCAAGTTTAGGTACCTCCTCTACCTCATCTTATAGCTTGGGCACTAGTGAAAGTGCTATGCCTTCCTATGCACCCTACAGATCACTGCCACAAAATAATCTGTATTTTCCATTTCCTGGTCCTCCACAACGAATTTCTCCTCCACAAGGACAACCACATGCTGGAGTTAACTTTTTTTAGTCCTCTCCCATTCAACAATTTCAAAATTTTGAACAAGTAAATACGACAAATCCGACCCATCAGTCAAATAATGCCAAAAATAAAGGAAAAAATTGAAATAATAATAACCCAAGACCCGTGGGAAATAACCCCCCCAAAAACCAACCTGTTGGGGGAAACCAGAACCGGGGTAACCAGAACCCCCAAGGGGACAATAACAACAAATACCAAGGGAGGAAAAACAATAAAAACCTCCAAACGAACTTCCCTTGCGCTCTTTGTGGTGAGCATGTCCATTACACTCACCATTGCCCCCAAATCGCCAACTTCAAATGAATGAAGGACTCCATGAACACACCACATCCCCCAGCACTGCCTACCCCTCAATAGGCCCCACAACAATATTTGTAGCAACCACCCCCGACTATGTTGCAAAACCCTATTCCACACCAAGGTATGATGAAAACCCAACAAGAGATACATCCTGCCCCACCACAAATGTGACAATATCAAAACCCTGGAAATCTGGTGGATCGCAATATCCTCCTCACAAGCAAAGAAAAAATTCTTCTACAAACGCCCAATCATCAATACATCGCGCCCCCTGAATCTACTCCCACCACTTTGGAAGAAAATCCAGCTATATCCAGACAAACCTTGATGATTCCATGACCTAACATTGAACCCACCATTTGTATCCCTCGCATCCCATTACGACAGAATGTCAACAACCCTCAGGCTAGGGCATCACATAATTATAGTCTGGTCGATGACTTGGCGTAATCCCCTGCAACCATGTTAGTATTGGAGGTCCTCTAAACCTATGCAACTCAACGAAAATCCTTGCTTTCCGCCTTGGGGGTAGTCGACCCATCTGATACTAGACTCATCACATTTGATCTAGATTGTGGGGAACCTCATCTCCCTGCTTTGGTAGCTTTCCATATACCAGTCAAGATTCATAACATCACGGTTCATCAATGTATCATTGATGAAGGTGTATCCACATGCATAATTTCCAAGATTGTATGGTAGAAACTTGGCTCCCCAGAGTTGGTACCATCCACCATTACTTGGAGATCTTATGATGGTCAACCATCTTCCCCTGAAGGGCTCTTTCAAAATGCCCCAGTCGAACTCGGGGGCAAGACCATCCTTATCTACATTGAGGTTATCGATGCCCTTCTCAATTATAACATCTTGTTTGGACGTAGCTACATGCATGCTATGAAAGAAATGACCTCTTCTGTGTTTCGAACGATGATGTCCCCACACAATGGGAAAATCATCACCATCGACCAAGTTTCACATTACGAGCCTAACCACTCCTCCAACATTGATAACATCCTATCTCTTGTCTGCACTAGTTCTGATGCATATCCATTCATGGATATGGCCCGCAGAATTTTCAAAGACCCATCTTTGCTAGGGGAATACCATGGAGCACCACCGCTCATACACCCCTCAACACAAGTGTGTGTCATATCTTCTAATGGTACTGAAACTAAAGACACCATACCTCCCACTGAGGCCTCCCCCCCCCTTGATGTCCCACTAGATGTAGAAAGTCTACCTCAGGGATTACCTGAAAACCCTACCACACCACTTATCCCCGATTTCCCTCTCCCACAGGGTAAAATCCCGGTTTGGAAGACAATCCCCCAAGCCATCACCCAAATCCATTTCTTCTAACCCAAAGCCATCACAAGCAATTTATGTAGCTGCGATGCTTACCCTTCATAACATGGTGCTCTCCATCCCTGTATGGTATCTACACCCTCCTACGATGGTTCCTCAACCATCCCTCCCTCCTCAGTTAGAGGGAATCTCGATGCAGATTCTAGTACTAACTCCGACCACGCCACCCTCACCCCCAATCGCTAGCACCATGGCTACGGCTGGGGGCAGGAGGAAGAAGAAAGAGCCCACCGCTCCACTTCCTCCCCGAGTTCAACCTCCATGCGCACTCTATGAAAAAGGACACCGCACTAATATATGCCCATCTCTTCCTGAATTACGCAATCTGATTCAACTCCCTCAAGCAATGACATCGCTCACCGCTTCACCAAGAACACCTAGTACTACCACAACATCCCCCACTACAGGCAGTAAAGGGTTGTGAACCAAATTCGCTTGCATCATCTATTCAGGGTATGGCCACTACACTCATCATTTCCCAACTATACCTTAGTTTCTCTAGATACTAACGACAATACGCGAAACCTTCCAGCAAGAGCCCTCTCCACCACCACTTTCAGGTACCCATGTCACTAACATCCATTATGTCTCTACCTCAGTGCCCAAACGGATGAGATGCCCTTTCTCTCTTTGTGACTCACTTTCTCATTTCACATACCGGTGTCCTTTAATCATTGAATACAGGTGTTGTCAAGTATCCCTTCTTCAAAATCATTCAACCACCTCACCTCATGTGATGCAAGTGAATCCCCGTATCCCTTCTCCATATACTTTGCACATCACCTTCCCCAAACCTAAGTCACTTCCCACCCCTCCATGGTTCATGGATAGACTGTCTGAGGATATTCCCCCAAATCCTTCCAATTCTCTGGTTCATTTCCTATAGGAAATCTTACCCCCTACCACAGTTTCTCACCCACAATGTCTGGACATTTGGTTTATGTCAAGCAAGCCATCGCACCATGGTTGCGATATTCCTCCTACTTATTCTCCACTTGAGGATAATAACACCTACCCATTGACGATTCCCCCTGTCACCTCCCAGGATCCAATTTATTCTCACATTTTCCACTGTGACAAAGACATCTTGGAGGAACTGACTACCCCCGATTGCCCTTGGAATACGCTCCATCATCGAGAACTTTTACTCTCACAAGAGGTCTTTCACCCGCCTAATCGGTATCCCCAAGCTCCTGTAATCTTCCAAAACACCTCACAACACTCTCGCCAGATCACCAATAATGTCAGTGCAAATGAGGTGTCATTGTGGGAGCACCATCCATATATTGGCCCTTTTCCCCAACTTCCACACTCAGTTACAGGAGCCCAGAGCCTCTGTTTCTTGATCCATCTTCAGCCATAGAATCAAAGTCCTTCCATCTACACAATCACATTCCCTGGGTCACCATCTGAACTCAGCCCTTGGGGAGTATTTTTCTCACATCACGTCCAGGTACGCATGCTCATATTCAAAATTATCAAATAAATGTTATATATTCTTTATCTTTAGATATTGTTCACGTTGGGTATTCAGTTTTCATGTGTGTAGGTACTTGGTCACCACAACTCAACACATCCCCTTCAGGTATATAATTGACACTGACATGTAATCATTCCCTCTGAATAGCAATTGCATCTCCCAGTCACACCGTCCAACATTTTCCTTTCAGGTCCCTACATCCGGCTTTGCAGTACTATCACCTCCACTACATTTTAGTACTGCCACCCAGTAGCACTCTCCCCCACATGAGTTGTCCCATTCATAGTCCCTTTTGACACTTTTCCACTCATGCTGCATTCACCCCTTAGGGATGGGAGTCCCGATCGTCTTATGCATTTTCGAGAATCAACCACATACTCCTTCTCATCATTTTTCTAACTTTCCCAATGGACTCCCTGGTTATCTCCTCATGGTTTTATTTTGACTGTGCCTTCGCAGTATCATTAACCTTCTATTTCATCCACAATCAGTTTGCCCATCTACAAATTTACCTCCATTTTCATTTACCTCATACATAAACCCACCCATGGGCCCCCCACCCTCCACCAGTTCTCCACACAACTTGCGCTCTCATAGGCCAAGCCATCTTGCACTGGGGAACCTGTTTCTGTGTCTGTACACTCATCCAAAATTATTCTTTATTCATTTGGTAATTGTAAAAATCCTTTGTTTCCAGCATTTACTTAGCTTTTTGTTGTCACCCTTGATGACCTTATTTTTTTCGGCAAAGTAACCCATGTCACCCTTGGTTGGGGCATTCACTACCCTCTACTCATATTGACAACGTCCATAAACCCAGAGTATCCTATAGTCCATGTACCCTTGATCTATGAGTTTGTCCATGATGTAGGAGCATCACTCCCAAGCCAACCATGTGCCAGCCAACCAACCCACTCAACGTGCATTCAATGAGGAAGAGAGGTGCAACCCACTCATATTCAAATTTTGAATTTGAATCAAGCACATTTAATGTTTGTAAGGCTGTTAGAGCCAAAAGGTTGTGCCTATATGCAGGCTTTAGATGTAGATAGCCTTTAATGGTTGTTAGGCTGAGATCTAGCTTCGATCTGGACTAGACAACCCCTTCAATTGTAGAGTTAATGTAATTGAATAAGGTAGGTGATATGGAGGGAAGAGCTCGAAGAGCCCCCTCATGTAAAGATCTTTTTTGGGATCTTGTTTTAGGGATGATTGAATAGGGAGGAGAGAAGGATCCGAGACTCTGTCAAAGTCTGAGCTCAAGAACACTTTGTAAATGAGGCATTTTACATTAATACAAACAATAGTTTTTTCCTGTATGTCATTCTGTGTTGTGTGAATGCTTTGATGTGTTCTTTATATGCTGTGAATGTGTGCTGGTGTGCATTTGCAGGGACAAATAGGTTCTGCTATCTATGAGTTCTTTGATTTTAGGTTTGGGGTTCTTTGTGGTCTCATGCCGAGAGGGCGTGACAGAACACTGCGGGTTCTGAGAGCCAGTGCATAGAGTGCATTTCCAATTCTACGAAATTTGGACAAAGAAGTTCCAGGAGGGTGCACCAAATGAAGTCTTAAACTCATGGAAATATCTCAATGTTGCTGAACACCTTGGAGACAGGACTGTGCAGAGGAAAGGCATGGAAGAAGACATAATCTCTGAGGAGTTCTGAAGAGCTTTGCCAGGTGGGAATCGAGCAGATGCACAGGTTACATTGAGGAGGAAGAACTCCATTGTGAGTTCAAGGAGAAATTAGAATCACTAAGGATTCTAGAGGAACTCTGCCAGGAGGGAATTGAGTGGATGTGCATATAGAGCACAAGAAAGAACTCTTTTGAGTTCTAGAACAAAGGAGATTCCAAGAGAGGATCTTCACAGGGTTGCTGAACACCCTGTAGGCTCAACAAGGAGTTACTTGAGCAAGATATTTCCAAGAGGACATCAGATTCTCCATCTGAGGGAGAAGGAAAAAGGGTGAAGTCCCTTAGAGGTCTGAGCAACAGACAAGCTTAGGACAGATAGCACCTTCATGTGTGCAGAGACTCTGCAAAGAGTGTAGGAGTCGGGAATCCTTTCACGGGTTCAGAGCAAGCAAAGTCCAGGAGGGACAGAGGCCTGTAAGGAGCACATAGGCTAAAGAATCCTTCGAGGATTCAAAGAGAATAAAGATCAGGAGGGAGAGTGCTTTCATACACAGGCCATAGCCGAGAGGTTGCAGAGGCTGAGAAACCTTTGAGGTTTCAGAGGAGTGAAGAAAGCTCAGGAGGAAAAGTGCTTTTGTGCACAGAGCAATAGCTGCAAGGAGTGCAGAAGTTGGGGAAACCCTTCAAGGTTTCACAGTCCCTAATCTCAGGAGGGAAAGTGTTTTCAAAGATGCAGACAAAAGATGTGAGTACAAGCTTCATAGCAGGGACAAAGGCTGAGGCCTTTAATAAGTTAAATTTTTCCAAGGATCGGGAAGAAACAAAGGCTCACAAGGGAGAGCATAGCTGCCATCGGATCAGACTGAGGAAAATATCTGGACCATTGAATCTTCACGTCCAGGTAGCAGCAGGGAGAGCGCATAGGAAGAATAGATCTGGGCCGTCAGATCCAGGAGAAGTTGCTTGAGGTGTAATCCTCATATGCAAAGGAGAGGAGTCGTTAGATTTCGACATTTTCGGAATTTGAAGGGGTAAGAGTTCAGAATTCTTGACCCATAGAATCCCGAAAGGATCTGAGCTATTGGATCAGGGGAGGCTTTGAGCCGTTGATCTTTCTTAGGAGAAGGAGGACTGGAGATTCAGGATTTCGGTACTTCGGTATTTCGGATACCGGAAGTACGAGAGGACAAGGAATTGTTGCACTGGGGGTCGCAAAATCCCGAAGCGCGAAACTCTGAAACACTGAAGGAATAGAGGGGACATCGGTATTTCAGGTATCGGAAAGTACAAGGAGCAAGGACCAACAATCTTGCATTGGGAAAGCCCGAAACGCGAAAACCTGAAATCTACAGAGGAATAGCAGGGGACGCGAAGAGCTGGTGTACTCACCAGTCATTTCGGAGTTTGAAACTTTGGGAGTTCCGAGGACAAGGGGTCAGGCACTTTGACAATTGAAACTCTAAAATCGCGAACGTGAAGAGCCGGGGAAAGTAATCCTTGGAGGAGGAAGTCGGGGATCGACATTTCAGGATACCGGGATTCGACATTTTGGGAATTCCGAAGACCAAGAGTCAGGGCTCACGGAGTCGAAAGTTTCGAAAAAAGACTACAGTCATGTGAAGGAGTGGTCACATGGACCAAAGATATGGCCCAAGGGGCTTATCATCATTGAGTGCCATTTCGACATTTCAACATTTCGGAGATTGGAAGATCGAAGAGTCAAGGGCTCTCGACATCAGGACTTGCGAAGTCCCGAAACCTGAAATTACTTTTCGGGAAAAGACCGAAGGTCATATTCAGTGACCGTGGGAAGGAAAATCTCACACCTGATGCATGTTTGTGTAGGTGGGTTTTTCAAGGAGGGACCTGTGGATTGAATTTGTTAAGGGTTTCTGAGTAAGATCCTGAAGAGCTATTTCGGCTCATTGGATGAATTCAGAACGATCCTGTAGCGGACTTTGGCCCGAGGGCAGGGGGTCTGCGAAATCAAGTGGTATCAGAGCTTAACTCTGTTTGTATTTTGCAGGTAGAGGAAGCGAGAAGAGAAAGAGAATACTTTGGTACACATTAGTTTGGTATCAGAGGTATCTTGCAGAGACAAGAAGAAGGAGACAGAGCACTGAGACTCTGTGGAGATTGTTGCAGGTGCACAGTAGTCAAAAGGCAGTTAGGTCAACTGTAAAGAGAGGATGGAAGTACTCAGGGTTGACGAGTGACATCAGATCTATCAGGAAGGCAGATAGATAGTAGGCAGAATGGCTACTGAAGATCATGCACGCGGGGGGAAGAAGAACCACTAGCAGCAGGAGAACGCTGCAAGGGATAAAGAGCTTGCCGAGATTAGGGCAAGGATGGATGAGCTTGCGCTGCGGGTGTAATAGGATACAAAGTCGAGATGGGTGTATGAATGGACCATGAAGACGAAGGTAAAATGGCAAGTCAGGGAATTGGTGCTCAGAAGACAATAGAGACTGTTAAAGGGATGGTTGAGGCATGCTGAAAACCTCAATGGACCAGAGGAGGAAAAGGTTCAAGTATGTGAACCCGAGGCTGGGAGAAATCTCAGTGATGCTAAGGATGAGATGAGATCACTCGAAGATCTTAGAGACTACCAAGAGGGCAGAACATAAACTCCCAGTTGCCAAGAGGGCAATGATATGAGATCTGAGGATCTCATAGACTGCTAAGAGGGAAGCAGAGAAATCCCATATTGCCAGGAGGACAAGGGAGAGAAGATGAGCTCAGAGCTGAGTTCATACCAGCAAGGACAGCTGTCAGAGAAGGAAGATCAGAGAAATCTTCTGATTATTGGGGGAATTAGGATATTCCTGTTGTTATTGGATAAATCCGTAAGTGCAGACACAAACCGATCTCCCTAGATCCACCCGGATCTAGAACAAAATAGGACAGAATAATACTCTTTCCCTAGATTTATACTATTGAATGAACTAGGAGGCAAGGATCATGGACATACCTTATGATCGCTTCCTATAGTCTTTGTTGCTCCCGCTTCGCTCCAGTTCTCTTATGCAGTCAAGATCAAAACAACACAAACCAACCAAAGTGATAGCGATAGCATAAACTCAATATAAACCTATGTATGT
>ML790170.1:133800-160483 GCA_009831015.1 Picea engelmannii | reverse complement strand
TGTGAAAGAGAGATTACAACCATGGCCTTGATGTCGTAAGGTCCCTTCCAACTGTCCTTCATTCCCCACACACTTCTTGCTCCAAGGATTCTGAGATCATAGATCTGATAGCTACTCACAATCTATCTTGACAAAGCAAATCTCAAAGTCACTCCAACCAAGCCAAAGCTAACAAGCTCAAGAACCAACAAAGCTAACCCAAGCTCACAAAAGCTAACTTTCTCCATGAGAACTCCTCTCCTTTTATAAGTTGAAGAGGATAAGGTGAGGAGGTTAGGATGATCCCACTAAATCATGAAAGCGAGTAAGATCCAAACCATTCGGATGCCACCTCACCATAGAATCTTCTCCTTCTAGAAAGTTCGAGAAAACGCTCATTTTTCCCACGTGCTGGAATTCTCACACCCTAGCTATAGAGAAACCTGTGAACTCCTCGCACCCTGGCTATAGTGCAACCTGCGAGAATGGGTCATTCTCGCATCCTGCCTATATAGCAACCTGCGAACTTCCCTTTTTATAAGGTTTTTACATAAGAAAAAGCAACTTCTTTTCTCAGGAGAAGTTCTTCTCCCTTCTCTCTTTAGGAACTCAGGCCACTGACCCCTCTGAAGGAAACATATAGGTTTACATCATTAATGATCATAGGGATGACAAAAATAATGTGTAACACCTGCCACATCGCCCAGGAGAGGAAAAGGTCTGTGTTGCTGATGCAACAATGCCAGAAGGACAACCAACATTGACTGTTAGAGAGATGGATCAGACACAGGTGGTTGCCCAAGTAGAGGAAGAAGATGAGCATTCCTAGGAATGGGTCAATGCTTTCAGCTAGGAGGCTGAAAAGACTACAACATTGGAGCTTGCAGAAGTAGAAGAAGAAGAGGCAGATAGCATGAGATTTTCTGATATGTGGAAGCAGATTGAAACCCTGGAGAGAAGGGTAGAGCTGCAGAGTATGCACATCCAACATATGAGGTTGGAAACTGATGGAGGAGATTTCCAGGCTGAGGAGCAACTGGAAGAAGCTGGAGGCATACCAACAAGAGAGATGGCAGTAACAACACTGTCAGATGAAGAGGCTTAACAATAGGCCAGTCAAGAGAAGACTGCAACAGAGTGGACACTTAGTGCCACAGAGGATGAAGAGGATAGCATGGGAGATCATGGTGATCTGCCCATTTGTAGAAAGAAATTACAGCAGAGGAAGCTGCATGAACAGAGCCAGCCAGGACAACAATTGGACAAAGTGATCGAACAAATCAGGATACTGATGTTGAAGTCAGCACAAGAGACTGCCAGTGATGAGAAGTTGAGCAGAAGGGAAATAGCATCTGCAGCAAGGCAACAACAACAACAACATCAGAGAGATGGAGCAGGGAGACAACTCCAAAGAGTTGTTTGGGATCCAGGAGGATTTCAACAACCAAGGTGGAGAGCTCATGAGCAGGAGCTCATGATTTTTCGTAGTAGAGGAGTATGATGCAGGAGCATCGCTCCCAAGCCAGCCATGCGCTAGCCAACCAGCCCACTCAGTGCACATTCAATGAGGAAGAGAGGCGCAACCCTCTCATATTCAAAATTTGAATTTGAATCAAGCACATTTAATGTTTGCAGGGCTATTAGATCCAAGAGGCCATGCCTATATGCAGGCTTTAGATGTAGATAGCCTTTAATGGTTGTCAGGCTGAGATCTAGCACAAATTTGGACTAGACAACCCTTTCAATTGTAGAGTTAATGTAATTGAATAGGGTAGGTGAGATGGAGGGAAGAGCTCGAAGAGCCCCCTCATGTAAAGATGTTTTTTGGGATCTTGTTTTAGGGATGATTGAATAGGGAGGAGAGAAGGAGCCGAGACTCTGTCAAAGTCTGAGCTCAAGAACACTTTGTAAATGAGGCATTTTACATTAATACAAACAACAGTTTTTTCCTGTATGTCATTCTGTGTTGTGTGAATGCTTTGATGTGTTCTTTATATGCTGTGAATGTGTGTTGGTGTGCATTTGCAGGGATAGATAGGCTCTGCTATCTGTGAGTTCTTTGATTTCAAGTTTGGGGTTCTTTGTGGTCTCATGCCAAGAGGGCATGACAAAACACTGCGGGTTCTAAGAGCCAGTGCATAGAGTGCATTTCCAATTCTGTGGAATTTGGATAAAGACATGCCAGGAGGGTGCACTAGCTGAAGTCTTAAACTCAGGGAAAGATCTCAAGGTTGTTGAACACCTTGGAGACAGGACTATGTAGAGGAAAGGCACGAAAGAGCATAGAATCTCTGAGGAGTTCTAAAGAGCTCTGCCAGGTGGGCATCGAGTAGATGCAGAGGTTGCATTGAGGAGGAAGAAATCCATTGTGAGTTCATGGAGAAATCAGAATCTCTGAGGATTATGGAGGAACTCTGCCAGGAGGGCATTGAGTGGATGTGCATAGAGAGCACAGGAAATAACTCTTTTGAGTTCTGGAACAAAGGAGAGTCCAGGAGAGGACCTTCACAGGGTTGCTGAACACCCTGCAGGCTCAGCAAGGAGTTGCTTGAGAAAGAGATTTCCAAGAGGACATCAGATTCTCCATCTGAGGGAGAAGGAAAAAGGGTGAAGTCCCTTAGAGGTCTGAGCAGCAGACAAGCTCAAGACAGATAACACCTTCATGCGTGCAGAGAATCTGCAAAGAGTGTATAATTTAGGAATCCTTTCACGGGTTCAGAGCAAGTAAAGTCTAGGAGGGACAAAGACCTGCAAGGAGCACAGAGGCCGAAGAATCCTTTGAGGATTCAAAGAGAATAAATCTCACGAGGGAGAGTTCTTTCATACACATGCCATAGATGAGAGGTTGCAGAGGCTGAGAAACCTTTGAGGTTTCAGAGGTGGGAAGAAATATCAGGAGGAAAAGTTCTTTTGTGCATAGAGCAATAGCTACAAGGAGTGCAGAAGTCAGGGAAACCCTTCAAGGTTTCACAGTCCCTAAGATTAGAAGGGAAAGCATTTTCAAAGACGTAGATAGAAGCTGTGAGTACAGGATTCGTAGTAGGGACAAAGGCCGAGGCCTTTGATAAGTTAAATTCTTCCAAGGATCGAGAAGAAATAGAGGTTCACAAGGGAGAGCATAGCTGCCATCGGATCAGACCGAGGACAAGATATGGAACATTGAATCTTCATGTCCAGGTAGCAGTAGGGAGAGCGCATAGGAAGAATAGATCTGGGCCGTCGAATCTTGCATGGATAGTCGATAGCCATCAGATCCAGGAGGATTTGCTCGAGGTGTAATCCTCATATGCAAAGGAGAGGAGCTATCAGATTTCGACATTTTGGGAATCTGGATGACGAGAGATCTGGGCACTCCACAGTGAAAGTCACGAAACAAAGAAAGGATTGTGGCCGTCTATTTGTAGGAGGACATGTGGTGGACATCCGGAAGCCCATCGATATTTTGGATATTTTGGCATATCGGGGTTTCAGATACCGGGGAATCAAGGACCAAGAGTATTGGTCGTAGCGGATTCGCAAAATCACGAATCCTGAAGTCCCGAAAGGGAACACGCAGTTGAGGTTTCAGGGAAATCCCTGAAAGGAAGGTGATTTCGGTATTTCGGCTACCAGAAGATGAAGGGGTAAGATTTTGGAATTCTTGACCCATAGAATCCTGAAAGGATCTAAGCTGTTGGATTAGGGGAGGCTTTGAGCCATTGATCTTGCTCAGGAGAAGGAGGACTGGAGTTTCAGGATTTTGGTACTTCAGTATTTCGGATACCGGAAGTACGAGAGGATAAGGAATTGTTGCACCGGGGGTCGTGAAATCCTGAAGCGCGAAACTCCGAAACACTGAAGGAATAGAGGTGACGTCGGTATTTTGGGGAAAGTCCAAGGAGAAAGGACCAACAGTATTGCATCGGGAAAGATTGAAATGCCAAAACCCGAAAGCTACAGAGGAATAGCACGGGGCCCGAAGTGCTGGTGTACTCGCCAGTCATTTCGGAGTTCGAAACTTCGGGAGTTCCGAGGACAAGGGGTCAGACACTTTGGAAATTGAAACTCTGAAATTGTGAACGCAAAGAGCCGGGGAAAGTAATCCTTGGAGAAGGAAGCTGGGGATCAGGATTTCGGGATACTGGGATTCGACATTTCGGGAATTCTGAAGACCAAGGGTTGGGGCTCACATAGTCGAAAGTTTCAAAAAAAACTGCGGTCATGTGAAGAAGTGGTCACATGGACCAAAGATATCGTCCAGGGGGATAATCATCGTTGAGTCCCATTTCAACATCCGGACTTGCAAAGTCCCGAAACCTGAAATTACTTTTCGGGAAAAGACCGAAGGTCATATTCGGTGACAGTGGGAAGGAAAAGCTCGCACCTGATGAATGTTTGTGCAGGTGGGGTTTTCAAGGAAGGACCTATGGATCAAATTTGTTAAGGGTTTCTAAGTAAGAGCCTGAAGAGCTATTTCGGCTCATTGGTTGAATTCAGAATGATCCTGTAGCGGACTCTGGCCCGAGGGCAGGGGGTCTGTGACATCAAGTGGTATCAGAGCTTGACTCTGTTTGTATATTGTAGGAAGAGGAAGCGAGAAGAGAAAGAGAATACTATGGTACACATCAGTTTGGTATCAGAGGTAGCTTACAGAGACATGCAGAAGGAGAAAGAGCACTAAGACTCTGTGGAGATTATTGCAGGTGCGCAACAGTCAAAAGGCAGTCAGGTCGACTGTAAAGAGAGGCTGGAAGTACTCAGGGTTGCTGAGTGATAGCAGATCTGTCAGGAGGGAAGATGGACAGCAGGAAGAATGGCTACTGAAGGTCATGCACGCGGTGGGAAGAAGAACCACCAACAACAGGAGAACGCTGCAAGGGATAAATAACTTGACGAGATCAGGGCAAGGATGGATGAGCTTGCACTACAGGTGCAACAGGATACAAAGTCGAGATGGGTGTATGAATGGCCCATGAAGATGAATGTAAAATGGTCAGTCGGAGAATTGGTGGTTAGAAGACATCGAAGACTATTAAAGGGATGGTTGAGGCATGCTGAAAACCTCAACGGACCAGAGGAGGAAAAGGTTCAAGTCTGTGAACCCGAGGCTGGGAGAAATCTCAGTGATGCTGAGGATGAGATGAGATCACTGGAAGATCTCAGAGACTGCCAAGAGGGTAGAACAAAAACTCCCAATTTCCAAGAGGGAAATGATATGAGATCCGAGGATCTCATAGATTGCCAAGAGGGCAGCAGAGAAATCCTATATTACCAGGAGGGCAAGGGAGAGAAGATGAGCTCAGAGCTGAGTTCATACCAGCAAGGACAACTGACAGAGAAGGAAGATCAGAGAAATCTTCTGATGATTGGGGGAATTGGGATATTCCTGCCACATCACCCAGGAGAGGAAAAGGTCTGTGTTGTTGATGCATCAATGACAGAGGGACAACCAGCATTGACTGTCAGAGAGATGGATCAGACAGAGGTGGCTACCCAAGTAGAGGAAGAAGATGAGCATTTCGAGGAATGGCTCAATACTTTCAGCCAGGAAGCTGAAAAGTCTGCAACATTGAAGCTTGCAAAAGTAGAAGAAGAAGAGGCAGACTACATTAGCTTTGCTGATCCGTGGGAGAAGATTGAAACCATGGAGAGAAGGGTAGAGGTGCAGAGCATGCACATTCAACAGATGAGGTTGGAAACTGATGGAGGAGATTTCCAGGCTGAGGAGCAATTGGAAGAAGCTGGAGGCATACAAGCAAGAGAGATGACAATAGCAACACTATCAGATGAAGAGGCTGAATAACAGGTCAGTCAAGAGAATCCTGCAGAGAAGACTCCAACAGAGTGGACACTTAGTGCCATAGAGGATGAAGAGGATAGCATGGGAGATCATGGTGATCTGCCCATTTGCAGAAAAAAATTACAGCAAAGGAGGCTGCATGAACAGATCCAGCCAAGACAACAACTGGATGAAGTGATCGAACAGATCATGAGGTTGATGTTGAAGTCAACACAAGAGACTGCCAGTGATGAGAAGTTGAGTAGAAGGGAAACAACAACAACAACAATAGCAGAGAGATGGAGCAGGGAGACAACTCCAAAGAGTTGTTTGGGATCCAGGAGGATTTCAACAACTAGGGTGGAGAGCTCATGAGTAGGAGCTCATCAATTTTCGTAGCAGAGGAGTATGATGTAGGTGCATCTCTCCCAAGCTAGCCATGCGCCAGCCAACCAGCCCACTTAGTGCGCATTCAATGAGGAAGAGAGGTGCAGCCCTCTCATATTCAAATTTTGAATTTGAATCAAGCACATTTAATGTTTGTAAGGCTGTTAGAGCCAAAACATCATGCCTATACGCAGGCTTTAGATGTAGATAGCCTTTAATGGTTGTCAGGCTGAGATCTAGCTCTGATCTGGACTAGCCAACCCTTTCAATTGTAGAGTTAATGTAATTGAATAGGGTAGGTGAGATGGAGGGAAGAGATTGAAGAGCCCCCTCATGTAAAGATCTTTTTTGGGATCTTGTTTTAGGGATGATTAAATAGGGAGGAGAGAAGGAGCTGAGACTCTATCAAAGTCTGAGCTCAAGAACACTTTGTAAATGAGGCATTTTACATTAATACAAACAATAATTTTTTCTTGTATGTCATTCTGTGTTGTGTGAATGCTTTGATGTGTTCTTTATATGCTATGAATGTGTGTTGGTGTGTATTTGCAGGGACATATAGGTTCTACTATCTGTGAGTTCTTTGATTTCATGTTTGGGGTTCTTTGTGGTCTCATGCCAAGAGGGCGTGACAGAACACTGCGGGTTCTGAGAGCCAGTGCATAGAGTGCATTTCCAATTCTGCGGAATTTGGAGAAAGACGCACCAGGAGGGTGCATCAACTAAAGTCTTAAACTCAGGAAAAGATCTCAAGGTTGTTGAACACCTTGGAGACAGGACTGTGCAGAGGAAAGGCACAGAAGAAGACATAATCTCTAAGGAGTTTTGAAGAGCTCTGCCAGGTGGGCATCAAGCAGATGCACAGGTTGCATTGAGGAGGAAGAACTCCATTGTGAGTTCAAGGAGAAATCAGAATAACTGAGGATTCTAGAGGAACTCTGCCAGGAGGAAATTGATTGGATGTGCAGATAGAGCATAGGAAAGAACTCTTTTGAGTTCTGGAACAAAGGAGAGTCCAGGAGAGGATCTTCACAGGGTTGCTGAACACCCTGCAGGCTCAGCAAGGAGTTGCTTGAGGAAGAGATTTCCAAGAGGACATCAGATTCTCCATCTGAGGGAGAAGGAAAAAGGGTGAAGTCCCTTAGAGGTCTGAGCAACAAACAAGGTCAGGATAGATAACACCTTCATGCGTACAGAGACTCTGCAAAGTGTGTAGGATTCGAGAATCCTTTCACAGGTTCAGAGCAAGAAAAGTCCAGGAGGGATAGAGACCTGCAAGGAGCACAGAGGCTGAAGAATCCTTCAAGGATTCAAAGAGAATAAAGCTAAGGAGGGAGAGTGATTTCATACACAGACCATAGCCGAGAGGTTTCATAGGCTAAGAAACCTTTGAGGTTTCAGAGGAGTGAAGAAATATCAGGAGGAAAAGTGCTTTTGTGCACAGAGCAATAGCTACAAGGAGCGCATAAGTCGGGGAAACCCTTCAAGTTTTCATAGTCCCTAAGCTCAGGAGGGAAAGCGTTTTCAAAGACATAGACAAAAGTTGTGAGTATAGGCTTCGTAGCAGGGACAAAGGCCAAGGCCTTTAACAAGTTAAATTCTTCCAAGGATCAGGAAGAAATAGAGGCTCACAAGGGAGAGCATAGCTGCCGTCGGATCAGATCGAGGAAAAGATTTGGATCGTTGAATCTTCACGTCCAGGTAGCAGCAGGGAGATCGCATAGGAAGAATAGATCTGGGCCATCATATCTTGCATGGATAGCCAATAGCCATCGGATCCAGGAGGAGTTGCTCGAGTTTTAATCCTCATATGAAAAGGAGAGGAGCTGTCAGATTTCGACATTTTGGGAATCTAGATGACGAGATATCGAGGCACTCCACTGTGAAAGTCACGAAACAGTGAAAGGATCATGGCTGTCCATTTGTAGGAGGACACGTGGTGGACATTTGGAATCCCATCGAGATTTTGGAGATTTCAGCATATCGGGGTTTTGGATACCGGGGAATTGAGGACCAAGAGTATCGGTCGTAGAGGATTCGCGAAATCGCGAATCCTGAAGTCCCGAAAGGGAACACACAGTTGAGGTTTCAGGGAAATCCCTGAAAGGAAGGTGATTTTGGTATTTCGGCTACCGGAAGATGAAGGGGTAAGAGTTCAGAATTATTGACCCATAGAATCCCGAATGGATTTGAGCCATTAGATTAGGGGAGGCTTTGAGCTGTTGATCTTGCTTAGGAGAAGGAGGACCAGAGTTTCGAGATTTTGGTACTTTGGTATTTCAGATACTGGAAGTATGAGAGGATAAGGAATTGTTGCGCCGGGGGTCGCAAAATCCTGAAGCGCGAAACTCCGAAACACTGAAGGAATAGAGGGGACATCGGTATTTCAGGTATAGAAAAGTCCAAGGAGCAAGGACCAACAGTCTTGCATCGGGAAAGCCCAAAATGCCAAAACCTGAAAGCTACAGAGGAATAGCATGGGACGTGAAGAGATGGTGTACTCGCTAGTCATTTTGGAGTTCGGGACTTCGGGAGTTCCGAGGACAAGGGTTCAGGTACTTCGGCAATTGAAACTTTGAAATCGTGAATGCGAAGAGCCGGGGAAAGTAATCCTTGGAGGAGGAAGCCGGGGATCGACATTTCGAGAATTCAGAAGACCAAGAGTCAAGGCTCACGGAGTCGAAAGTTCTAAAAAAAGACTGCGGTCATGTGAAGGAGTGGTCACATGGACCAAAGATATGGCCTAGGGGTCTAATCATTGTTGAGTTCCATTTCAACATTTCATCATTTCGAAGATCGGGAGATCGAAAAGTCAAGGGCTCTCGACATCAGGACTTGCGAAGTCCTGAAACCTGAAATTACTTTTCGGGAAAAGACCAAAGGTCATATTTGGTGACCGTGGGAAGGAAAAGCTCACACCTGATGGATATTTGTGTAGGTGGGGTTTTCAAGGAAGGACCCGTGGATCGAATTTGTTAAGGGTTTTTGAGTAAGAGCCCAAAGAGATATTTTGTCTCATTGGATGAATTTAGAACGATCCTGTAGCAGACTCTGGCCTGAGGGCAGGGGGTCTGCGACATTAGTCCACTTTGTCACACCTCTGGCACAATTTAACCTCATGTCTAGTCGTCCCCCTAATGCTAGATATAGTTTCACGATTGCTGCCAATCATCCTTCAAATATACCCCCAACCAAGGGCAGTGTCGAGTCTCACCACATCCTGACTTCGTTCATGTTCCCTACCAAATCCTAATCTTATCTAGTGGATTTCATGAAGCCCTTTTCTTCTTGGAGTCGCGTCTCCCTTTTTGTCGACATCAACACAGTTTCCAGAAGGGAGGCAATATATTGACTCTCATTACCTTTACAATGAGGAGTCTCAGACGACACAAAGAGAACCATCATTGCTCTCTGATGTTGTTGACTCCCATAACATTCAACTTCAACAAAATCTCATGTTATGGAGGGTATTACTAAGCGACTATTGCAGTGGTTTTATACTAGTCGAAGACCTCTGAATTTGTTAGGCCATCAATGCCTATGAGTCATAAACACTTCTTACAGGCGTCCTTGCCTCTTTTCAGAGTATGTTCACCATCAAAATTTTCATCTGTCGTTATCAAACTGCCCCAGAGTGCGCTGCAATTATCTACATCATCATACAACTTCAGTTACTATCTTACATTTTTGAGTTACATGACACGAGCATGGGGCATGCCCACCTTGTTTGTATACAAATTTTCTTTTTCTCTCCCTAGAGATAGATTTGGGTCTCACGGTTTCCCCTCTCCCTACGACATTATCGCTCTTGCAGTTCTTATCAACACTCTTCCTTACAATGGTACTCTCAGTAGAAGAAACATTGATGTATTTTGACTATATGTATGCTCCTAACCTCACACACGAGGGGGCATCTGTTATCAATGAAATTTCATCCGCAACATTGCATGCAAATGGCTACAGGAATACAACATCTCCAAACACCTATTAGTTCACCTGCAACACCAAAAGTGCATTTCCAAGGGGAAAAAACTATACAACTTGTCAAAAAATTGACATGCATTGAAACACTAAAGGAAGCGCATGCACAATGTGCGGGCCAAAGAAGCCTGTAGAACACAGAATGCACCATATGCACGAATTTGTACGAGAAAATCTGCGCACTCCTATGAACGACACATTTATGGTTCTTATCGACCCCTCACCCACTTTTGGACCATCTCCTAACTTGAGTTGACCCTCAAATTAGAGCTTAATCCAAATGGGGCGTTGGTCAAAGACCTAAGGGTGCCCTAAAGGGCCCCTTGTCCATACTAAGAACCAGTTGGATAGTTCCTCAAAGACATGTTATAAATGGAGGCCATGGGTGCACTAAGAATTTAATAATCTCATAGTATTTTTATGCTGCCTGAATCCTCCTTCAAGAAACCTCTTTTCTTCTTGGAGCATTCTAGCAACATTCCAATAAGCTATTCTCCTCACCTCTTGAGGGAATAGGCTTGGATTTCTTCACCATTTTATTTCTAGTTTATCATTGTATGAAGAGCTCTCAAATAGGGGACTCAAGAGCCCTCCCAAGGAGGAAGAAGGGAACCATAAGTCCTCCTTTCTCTACGATGTTTGCCAACTAATATAGTTATCCATTGGTGGCATGATCATTGGCCATTTGGTTGATTGATTTTGGTTCAAAGTTTCTTATGCATTGTATTTTTATTTCCTTAGTTGTTTGTTTATTTCATGTGCTTGAATTGTTTAATTCATACACTAACCTCTGTCTTGTCTAGTAGGCCCAACTAGACTTGTAAGTTCCCTTGTTTTTCTCACCCAAGTGATGAAATAGACACAACAATAGTTATAAGAATCAAAGCATGAAATTTAAACAAAAATGCATAAAATTAATTCCGTTCATGATTCATAGAAAATTTATCAATGAATGATCTCATTGTGAATAACTAAGGCAACGATGGAGATTTTCTAGAATGTGGATCACTTGACTATACAAACCGCTTCGAGAAAACATTTGTTTTCGCATTGACTACAATATCCACATCAGATGATGGATATGGGGATTCATGAGAGCGAAGTGGTGCAACCAAAATGGATGAAATGATTTGGGTTACAATAGGGACGATTGGTGGGTGGAATGTTGGTGTGGGAACTGTGGATGAATAGGATGGAAAAGATAATGGGGGTGGGTGGCGATAAACCTCCATGGGTTGTATGAGGGATGGAATAACCCTTGGGGTGGAAAGTGGTATCCCAAGAGCAAGAGGAGGGTGGCCAAGGACCGGACTTGCCCTGTAGTCGGGGACACATGATGGGGGGAATGTTGATAGTGGTGAATGTGATGGTTGTGGTACTAGCGACTTGACAATCAATGAAACAACATGTACTCACATTAATAATATTTTTATTAGTACAAAAATGTGAATTCAACCAAAACAATATAACAAATTTCACATTTAAACAAAATTTAATTCAACACGTGATACCTGTGAAGATGGTGATGTATCCATCCCAGGTGGACATGGTTCATCATTGTATGATACCATAACATGTAGAAACACTGTCATGCCCCCATTTTTGGATTCCCCTGATCGACAGTGGAAATGACTTCTGTGGTTTGTCGGTGAAGAAAAAGGGAGTAAAAAAGGGTTATTTAATGTCACTTAGTTAGGATATGTTATGTATTTAAAGTGACATTAAGGAAATAAAATAACTTTAGATTAATAAGTTAACCATTATTAAAATTTAATTTTAATATTAAAGTGAAAGTAAAAGGAGGATAAGGGTCATATTCGATTTAGTTAAAAGGGGGAAATTTCTAGAAGTCATATTTGTTTTAGTCAAAAAGGGGAAAATTCTAGAAGATAAGGAAGAAGCATAAAAGGAGGGGTAACACTTCACCTTGTATCATGTATTTGGATACCGTATTTGGAGTTCTCTTGTGAGCCAAGGTTTTTGTTAGGGTTTTGGAAAATCCCTTCCACTTTTGGTTTGGTTTCGGTGGTGCAATATCCACCCTAGATAGACAAGGAGGTCGATTAATATGAGGTCTTCATTGGAGCTTCAGTTTTGGGTTCTTTCAATTTAGAGTTATATTGGATTGCAAAGGAGATTTGTGGAACTTTTCTAAGGAGTTTGTACTCATATTTTGCAAGTTCTAGGAGGGTTTCGAGGAAATCGTGACAGGGGACGTCCCTACGGGTTGAGTATAGGGGGTCCCATGAGGCCTTGCGTTTTTTCCAGCCTCATCCCACGAGGAACTTTGTAATATGAAGTTGTAGAGATTCTTAGGTACATGCGACCAGATTGCTACACTAGAGGTTTGAGGAGTAGATCAATACCACATTGACGGGGGTTAGACAATTCATAGGAGGACACATCATCTCTTGAGGTGACCGTGGTATCTTCTAGGTTTTGGTTTGAGTTTTGTAGTGTTTCTTTGAGGTATTGCAGCTACCATAAAAACCAGTAGAGACTTTCTATTATTGTGTTCAGATCTCCATTCATAATAAAAATACCACATATTGCTTCTTCTATTCCTTGTGTATTTTGGTTGAATGTAATATGTTTGACGAAAATCCATTAGCAAGATGTATGCAAACTGTTTGAAGAAAGTTGTCAATCAAATTACAGTAAAGATGCACATATAATGAAATCTGTTTGATGAAAGTACACACCAAGATAAACTATTTGGAAAATAAACTCTAATATCCTATCCTACGGATATTGCAATGGTATTAGAGCTGGTGATCTTACCATCTTGTGAGCATATGCATATAGTGGATAATAAAAGATGAAGATAAATCAGGAATCCATAGCAGAATATCAGAAGAAACTAACACCATTGTTAAAGTATCATGAGTTTTGGGAGATATGTGCAGAGCACATGACTTACTATGAAGAGTATCTGACGTTCAATGAGAAGATCCATACTGTTGTGTCATTAGAGGATTATTGCGCCATCAAGAGCAGGAACTAGCCTAGAGTTCGAACCAAGGATACTTTGAAAAGCACAGGGTAGAATGTGAAGGAATAGAAGCATGAAGGACATAGGGACTTGTTGGAGGTACATGTATCTAATCATGTTGAAGATGTGTGCAATAGTGAGATAACAACATCTAGTACACCATTAGAGCTATCTCATTGTTATACACCATTTTGTCACACCTATCTAAGTGTCGCATTTCACTTTGTTAAGTGTTGCAAGTGTGACATTTCACACCCTAGGTGTCGCAATTTCAATGGGGCAATGTCATGGCGTAAGTGTTTCACTTTTCTAAGTATTATGACCTTGACACCATGTAAAAATCACATGGAATGATCCCTAGTTAAGTTAGAGGAGAAAAACATCATTTGGAGGTAGAAAACCCACCTTTCACCTTGTATTTCTAGCCTTGTTTGACCAAGGATACCCTCCTCCCCACTCTGGTGGAGCATCCCTCTTCCTTTTCCAATTCAAGGGGAGCATCTAGGATGCCCTGTCTCCCACTCTAGGGGAGAATCCTTACAGTTAGGGAGTTTTCCACATATCTAGGGGAGTTATTTCGAGAACGATTTGGTTTGTTTGGTTTGTTTTACTTGAGATATGGTTCGACCACATTCCACCCTATGTTGGGAGAGGTCCATAACCATGAGGATAAATAAAATCTCAAACTCAAGAACCTAATGCTCAAACATACTCCCTAATTACCTTGTTGGTTAAGCCTCCCTAGTCCTATATAACCAATTCCATTCATGGTGAAAGGGGGGGACTAGACTGGGCATCAAACTGATGATATTAAGAAAAACTATCTGAGGAGAATATCAATGGAGAAAAATCTTCGTTCTTGGTAGAAATAGTCCATGGATGTGCATTCAAGGGTTGAAGAGGAGGCTTGAAGGGGAAACATCATCTATAAGGTTGTATCTTCATGCTTTATAATCAATGAAACTTGGCCTATTTCCCTAAACTATGTTGTCATTTCTTCTGGTGTATGTTTGCTTGTGTTCTAGTTTTCATAAGTAGAGTCTCTACTATCTTACATTACATAGTAGTAGGAGAGAATTTGTTTGATTTTTGCAGATCATCTTCACGGGGGAGCTTTGGATTGGAGCTCAACCATTGGAGCAATGAAGACGAACTTTAGGAATAAGGTTCAAAATCCTTTCATTTTCTTTCTCTTAAACTCTCGTACAAGAACATGGAAAAAATAATGATGGGAATGTTAGGTACCATTTGTTAGAACTGTCTCAATTGAAGGAAACCCAGTTGAGGGGGGTTCCACCTATCCGTAGCGGGGATTTTCTCACAATAGTTTTTGGCGACCATATTGGGGAGAACAAGTTGTTCTTATTGGTTTCTAGCCTTTGAATACACTCCTTTTGTGATTTGTTTTCTTTTCTTTTCGGAGCCCTTTTGTTCTTCTTTTCACTCCCACCTAAACCTAGTGAGTCCACCTCTGCAATTCTGTGGTTTTTTCTGAGTTTTATCAAGCCTACAGGCTCAACCAGAGCATCCTTGTCTCTAGGGAGTCCCCCTATTGAACCCCCGAGGTGCATCCTAGATGCCCTTTGCTTTCCTGTTAGGGAGCATCCACCTCCCTTGGATTACTTGTCTGCACTTACTGCAGAGCATCCTCTTCTCACAGGGCTGATTTAGGATCTTGTTTTTCCTAATTCTCTCTCAGGTTTTTTCTCAGAATCAATTTAATCAGTCTTTGTAATTTGTGTTTGGTTTACATTGAATGAATTCGAGTGATTGTGTGGATTTAATCACTTGTGTTCTATGTTAATTTGTCTTGTATACATGCTTAAGAATCATCTGGTCCACAAAATTGTGTGTTTTTTGCATGATCTATTTCACTTGCTTGAATTTTGATTTATAGATTTGCTTTCTCTTTTAGTCTTCTTCTTGCTTAAGTTCATGAAACCTTTTTGTTCTTTCTGACAAGTGTGATTTGATCTTTTTGGTTTAAGGGTTTGTTCATTCTTGTGTTTCTTTGAATTGATTGCTTACTTTCTTCACTTCTTTTCCTTGGAGATTTCCATCGAATCTTTGAATCTTGCCATTGTTGATTAAGAAGAAAAATAAAGTTCTTTCTCTTTCAATTTGTTCATTAACTTTGAAAAATGAAGAAAGTACAAAGAATTACATTCAAAATCGTTTTGCAAGTAGTATTTTGGTGCATTTTACTAGTATTCTCTTGAGCATTTTTTTTGGATTTAGGAATTGATTTTCGTATTGGTTGCTGCATTACATTGGGATATGGGTAGGTAATTCTTTTTGAAAAATAAAAGAACAACTCTTCTCTCTCGTACATAGAGTTCATCAAACATAAAATTTTGCATTTCATTTTGTTGCACCCTATTGGAGTCGAGGTCATACTATCACTAGTTTCACTTCCATGCCTCTGAGTAAACAACAACTATAAAATTAAGCGCTAAATAAAATTTATCTAGAAATTTTTCTTTAGGGATCCGCAAACCTACATTAGATTAAGTGTAGAGATTTGGAATAGGTGGTTAGGATACCTCTCTAAAGCTATAAAACAAACGTAGAATCTTGAGTTAGGGAGAGAAATCCATTTGTTTCATTGTTTTCCTAGGCAACACTTCTCACACAAGGGTCAATCACGAGGTCACATTGGGGCCAACAAAGTAACTAACCTTGCTCCCTTGGTATTGGTGGAGTGGTTTTCACATATTACAAACAATATCGAAAGGCACTTAGGGATCATGTGAGAGGATCACACCTTCGTGCAAGGCACCTCTCAAGGGGATTTCGGGACTTAACGACCCTGCCCTTGTGTGTATACTAGACTGTTGACTGTTTCCCCAAGATTTTTTTATTGTAAGTGGTAACTTTAGTGACCATAATATTTAGGGCTCCTACATAAGGTGACGATGAAGGGGAAAGTCTTTGCTGTACATGGATTAGACGTTGGTAAAACTCACTCGAGATCCTTGGAGGGTAACCCACAATTGTGCTACGAGGGAACTTGCACCAGGGTGTAAGTCCATTAAGAAGGTCACCAACGTAACTGATCTGCATGATCTATCTCAAACTCATCCTATATTGATCCCACGACGTTGGATTTTATCACCAACTAATGGTTTCGTTGTCGGAAGGTTTGTTTTCCTGATTGCTTTCTATATTTCTTAACGCGTATTGTGTGTTTCCCTTAGTTGTCCCTAGAATTGTTATTGTCATAATTTCATTCTGGCTGACCAAGGTTTGCATAGGTCTTAGAGGATGCAAGGTTTTCCTCCAAAATATTGTGAGCCTTTGCCTCCTCATTCACCCAAAGACCGCTCTCAGGAGGAAGTTATCAATGAAGAGAATTATTTTGAATATGGGAGGGATGCTACTCTCTTGATTGATCACCTTGAGGGAACCGATTTTCAGGAAGGTTTTGTCCCTCCTGCGAACCCACCATTAACCGATCCTCCCGGTCCACTTCTACTTGAATATGAAACTGATTATTTTTTATTACCACTTGTACCTTTTGAAGATGTTGTGAATTTGGAATTGGAATAGCCTAACCTGTTGGTAGGATTTACAACCCCTCTACGAACATCTAGTCTAACTAATCCTAGTCAGAATCCTTTTCGACCTTTGCGGAGGACACCCTCTGGACATGATATCTTCCATAGGTTCCATGTGTCTTTGAACCCGATTCTTTACCCACCGCATTGGGATCCTTCCCACACATTCTCACATACACCCCATCTTCTCGCCTCTGGCGCGACACCTGCCTCTCAGAATTTACCACCTACTCCTCCCTCATTAGGGGGTACAATGGTGCTTCATCCCATCTCCCAACCTCCTTAGGTGAATGTGCTCCAACCTCACATTCCTATACTAACATCAGTCACACAGACTATAATGACCATCCATGTGTGTCCTTTGACAATACCTCCTTCTACGCCCTACGCCGAGGGGCAACCCTTAATGGATGGACTATTTATAGGAGGGGTTCAAAACCATGTGGGACATCAACCTTATATTGGGGGGATACCTCCTTATGGAGGCCAATCATCAAGTTTGGGACAACAAACATTTCCAAGACAACCTCCTACTTAGGGAAAAATCTAGCCAGAGGTCAATACCTTGTTGGGGAACAATACGCAGCTGGGGGGAAACCTCCAGTTGGAGGCCCATACTTTGTCGGAGGACCATATCCCACTGGGGGGCAACCTCTAGGCGAAATTTGTGGTTCAGTAGGGGGTCGGTATCTAGTTGGTAGGAAACCACTAGTCAGACCTCCATATCCCATGGGGAGTCATCATGTATTTAGGGGCCAAACTATTCAAGCAATTCATCAAAATGTTACCACTTGACTACCATATCAAGGTACTACAAACCCACTGTGGACTCAACCCAACCCCCAACCTCAAATACCCCAAGCATTTTTTTTCCAATCTCATCCCAACCCCCAAACTCAAATCTTTTAAACTGGATCGTACCTGCCCCCACCCTATCTTCAACAACCATTCATGGGAGGATCATACCAACCTGTACAACCCAAACAACAAAAAAATGTGGGGGGACCATCTCAGACCGTTCAGGGTCTCACTGGTGTTCAGGCCTTGCCCCATCACTACTACCAAAACCTGCAGGTCAATTGACAATTACCCTTTCTAGCTACTCTAGATCTACCTTGATTGTCAATATTGACCAATGAACCTATTCGACACTAGCCTTTTGGGCCACCTATCCCTCACAAATTTACTTCTGATATTCCAAATTTCGACAGTAAGCCTGAAGAAGACCCTAACAACCATGTTATGACCCTCCATCTATCATGTTCCTCCAAATCCTTTATGGATGACTCTATTAGGTTGTGGCTTTTCCAACGAACTCTCATAGGTCCAACGATGAAATGGTACATTGAGTTGACATAATACTCTTTCGGTGACTTCAATTCCCTCGCCATGGATTTTCTCACTCACTTCCAATTGCCAATTTGGTATGAGACTGGTATTGATCTTTTGACGTCATGAAAAAAATCCACCTCCACCCACATCTCTGATCACATTCATGAATGGAGGAGGCAGAGACATCTCATAAAAGCCACTATTCTGGACTAGTTACTGGAAGATTGGTTCAGGAAGTCGCTTCTATTGCCTATTGCATGCAATGTTTCCATGGGAGGTGTTGTTACCAAGGAGAAACCCATCGATTATGCTTAGTACCTAGACTTTGTATATTCCCAGTCCACCACCCTCTACGATCTTATTCCGAATGCTCCCCGTCCATCAACCAATCCATCCCACCCTGCTCGATATGCCCATGCCGATGGTATGGTTGGTTCTGTTAAAAACCATCCTAGGACTGGATCTCAAGGATCACAAACCTCACAAGATTCTATTCCTTATCCTTTTGAGGATGCTTTAAACACCAAATATGTTGCCCCTCTTGCTCGATCCTCCGAGGTGAATTCAGTCCATTTTGGTTCATCCCAACAACCTGGAGGAAAGAAAAAAAGGGGAAATCTGAAAAAAAATTCGAACCAATAGGAGGGTAGTAAATATACTGATCCAACTGCTGAGGACAAGCCTAAATGGAAATCCAAGTATCCCTGCCTCATTTGTGCAGAGGACCATTATACGCGAGAGTGTCCCTGCCGAGAAGAAGCTAATAAATTTATGAAAGGGGGATCTCAACCCATTGTATTGACTAATCCATTTCCCCCTCAACAACAATAGATGGTTGCCCAAAATCCCGCCCCTCCACAAGGGGGTAATGCAGGTCATCCTCCTGAGGGGAATGCTTATTCTAGTGCCCATCGACTTGAACAAGTTTTCATGTGTAAGACTGTTAACCTCACAACTAGAGCTAAGAATTATGACATTGCTCCAAAGAACACTACTTCTGGGGGTGATAATGATAAAACCTCCACCTCATCGGTTCCTCCTTCGTTTATTGACTCTCTCCATATAGAGAAGCCCAACATTGAATCAGTATTGCGCCCACTGAAGGGCACTATTCATAAGTTGTATTTTAATCCCAGTGCTTGTGCCACTCAAAATTACAACATTGTTGAGGATTTGGCACAAGAGCCTTGCGCCATGTCGACTCTTAAAGTTCTGTAGAACTATTGAGTCGGCATAAAATTCTATTGTCATCCCTTGGAGCTGTAGAACCTGATTCTTCCAATATTATCATGTTCAATATGGAATATTTTAAACCGAGGCTGTCCCACCAACTCGCTTTTCAGATTGAAGCCAGTGTTCGTGGGAAAAACATCCATTGCACCATCTTGGATGAAGGAGCCTCCACATGCATCATGTTGTTAGCCTGTTGGAAAGACATTGATTCTCTTAGTATTAACCAGTCCCCCACCACCTTCAAGGCTTTTGATTGATGTGGGTTTAAAGCGTATGGGATCTTGTCTTCGCTAGTTGTGGAAGTAGGGGGGAAAACCTCTTTAGTAGAGGCGGAAGGTTAATGCGCCCCTTGATTACAATTTACTGTTTGGTTGTAGTTGGTTTTACGACATCACCATTGTTGCATCCTCAAATTTTCATTTGTTGCAGTTCCCTCATGAAGGTAAAATTGTAACAATTGACCAACTTGACTAGTGCCTACCAAATACTACTCCCAACAACACAAACAATGTCCCTTTAGTTGGAGATTCACAAATAATGTATGAGAGTGTAGGGGTCAATCTTATTAAAGACTATACCCTTATGTGAACTTTCCCCTTACCCTCCCCTACCCCTACCGACCCGATTTATTCGATTAACATGATTTCATCCATGGCATCCCACTCCCTCAGATTTGTCGATCCTTGGGTTGTGCCTAGCATGTATGAATTTAACTTATTCGGTGACACCATGCCACTGAGTCTAACTGAGGAAACCTATCATTCCATTCAAATCACCTCTTCCATTTCTGATCCTTCTGACCTCTCTTCGATGGCGTCTGAACCTCCCTCTTTTCCATCCTAGTTGGATTCCTCTTCCGATCATATCCTGCAAACTTTTCCATCTGATGAGTCAATCATGGAGATCTTGAGTCTTGAAGACACCCCTTGGGTTGTTTCCCATCATCAATTGTTCTTTCTTACTCCACCAGATCAAGAAGAGAGTACTTCTCAACCCATGATTGTGCCTGATTTTGTCAACCATGATGAATCACCTGTTCTAGCTCTATCCGAGAGGAATTTGGCCACTATTACTGAAAACATTCCAATTGAAATATCCGTAAAGCTTGGTGTCATAGAACATATCCACCTTAGCAAGAAATGTACCCCTGAAGAAATCCAGGTGTATACAACCTTGTTCAAGGAATTCTATGACGTTTTCACTTGGAGTTACAAGGAAATGTTAGGTATTGATCTCAGATCCATCCATTGTCATACATGAGATCAAGACCTATCTGAATGCCAAACCCATTCGGTAGAAATTGTGCCCTGTGCATCCTAGGAAAACTGCGACAATCAAAGCAGAAGTAGAGAAACTTTTAAATGTTGGTTTTATTTGCCCCGTCCCCTTGATAAAATGGGTATCCAATATTGTTCCAGTCATGAAGAAACAATGCACCATTTGAGTATGCGTCGATTATAGAGATCTTAACAAAGCATGTCCTAAGGACAATCACCCCACACCCTTTATCGACCAGATTATCAATAATTGCGTTGGGAGTGTCATCTTCTCCTTTATGGATGGATTTTCTGGCTATAACCTGATCGAGATACTCCCTAACGACTAGCACAAAACTTCCTTGATTTGTCCATGGGGAACCCTTTCTTACCAAAAAATACCTTTTGGCCTTAAAAATGCTGGGGCTACTTTCTAGTGGGCTATGTCATACGATTTCCACGAAATTAAACATATCACAGATCCCTACCTTGATGATTTTCCTGCCCAGTCGCTTCATTGTGAGGATCATTTGGCACATCTTAAAGCCTTGTTTATTCAATGTTGCCATTACAGTATCCACCTAAACCCACACACATGCATTTTCTGTGTTGAAACTAGTAAACTTATAGGTTTTGTCATCTCCAAAGAAGGGATACAGGTTGATCCTTCGAAGGTCGAGGCTATTCTTTCACTACCTCCTCCTACAACCCTTACCCAACTTCAAAGTTTGCAAGGGAAGGAAATTTTTTTGCATCGTTTTGTCCGTAATTATGCAGAGGTAACTAAGGGATTGATGCGTTTGCTGCAGAAAGGCATCCCTTTCCTCTATGATGACCAAGCCCAATGTTCATTTGACAATATGAAGCACACATTGACGAATACTCCAATTTTTCACCCCCCATACTATACCCGAGATTACCTCCTATACCTCGTGACCTCTACCTCCACCATTGGAAATAGATGATGACAAAGAACATGTCATATACTTTTTGAGTAAGGGCCTTGCTGGCCCCTAAACCTGTTATCTATATGTTGAAAAATTGGCTCTGGTAGCAGTCATCCTTGTCCAAAGATTTCATCACTATATTCTGCTCCAAAAAACCACTATTATTGCAGATTCAAACCCCATATACCACATTCTCATGCATCAAGTACTTGGGGGAAAGTACTCCTGTTGGATTGTCATCCTTCAAGAATTCAACCTGAAATTCAAAAAATCTAAATCTAAAAAATCCTTGGTTTTCACCAAGCTAATGTGCAATCTTCCCTGTACTCATGAGGAACTCGAGCCCAATGACTCCCTCCTCGATGAATCACTATTTCTTATTAGTACATCTGATCCATGGTATGGAGATATCACCTTGTATCTCCAGACCCAACGTTTTTGTTCTGAACTCTCTCACGATGATTGTTGTTTCATCCGTTACCACACTCGACATTATATTATCATTAGTGATACTTTATATCTCCATGATGTTGATTTCATCTTACAACAATGTATAACCCATGACGAAGCCAAACACATTCTCAATGAATGTTACTCTGGAGAATGTGGTGGTCATCTTTCTGGGATGTCTACGACCCATAAAGTTTTACGCGCTAGATATTTTTGGCCCTCCATTTTTAAATATTGCATCGAGGTCGTTAATAAATTCCCCCCATTGTCAGGTTTTCTATCCAAAAAAACACTCTCCTCCTGATCCCCTTCACCCAGTCATTGTTGTTGGCCCTTTTTCCAAATGGGCCATAGATTTCATGCAATGTAGGCCCACCTCGACTGGGGGCATGGTTACATCATTGTCGTTGTTGGCTATTTTACCAAGTGGTTCGAGGCTATTCCTACATTTTCAAACTACGAAAAGATTGTCCCTCTCTTCATATTCAATCATATTATTGTTAGATTTGGAGTCCCCAAGGCCATAGTCATTGCTCATGGTTCACACTTCTGCAACCATATGATGGATGAACTAAGTGATAAATTAGGATTCCTCCATGAGAATCCGTCTCCCTACTACCCCCAAGTCAATGGTCAGGTGAATCTATTAATAAAGTATTAAAGACCATGATTCAATGGATGGTAGGAAAGAAAAAATAAGATTGGCACTTAAAGTTTTTCCCATCCCTATGGGCCTACAAGACCTCTGCCAAAACTACCACACACTTTACCCCTTTCCAATTAGTTTATGAATTAGAGCTAGTGTTACCGATTGAGTGTGAAATTCCATTGTTAAAATTGGCCATTGAGCTCTTACCCAATACCACTGTCGAAGAAGAACATTTTCTATATCTGGAAAAAATTGGCGAGACCCATTGTGACACCGCTTTTGGAAATGAAGCTCATAAAAAATGTGTCAAAGTCCAGTACGATAAATCTGTTCGGCCTCACACCTTTTCAGAATGTGACCTAGTTTTGGTTTACGACCAGGATCATGACCAACTAGGGGAAGGGAAACTAGAATCTATGTGGCATGGGCCTTATATCGTGAAATGAGTATTGCAAAAAAGGGGCCTACAAGCTTGTCAATTATGAGGGAATACCTCTGAAGGAGCCTCGCAATGGGCTCTATCTTAAAAAATACTACACCTAGGGACATCCTGGTTTGGTGTTTTGTAAATTTTGTACCATATGGTTTGATATGGTTTGGTGTGATTTAGTGTGGGGTGTTTTGAACTTTTGTGTGAGGATTTTTATCCATGGCTACTTATTTCACTTTGTTCTCTCATGCATAGATGCTGACGTCTTTCCCTGTACATTTCGTATTCACGGATGATGTGAGCATACACACTCAAAACTTAGCTTCTGCAACCTATACCATCTATTCCTCCACTGATGAGTCGGTGAGTTCAGGTGGAGTATGCCTTGGTCCCACAACCAAAAATGTTTCAAAATATTGCGTTGTAATTGGTTTATTGACTGAGGATTCCTCCATTGGAATTTCATATTTGATTGTCTACCTTGATTCCCAACTTGTAGTTTGTCATCTTAACCACGTTTACTCCATTCATGACTCGACTTTGTTACGTCTATCCCTAAGGATTCGTCGCCTCAAAAGATTCTTTGATTACATCAAATACAGTTACATCCCAAGGGAATTTAATGCCATAATTGATTCTTTAGCCAACTACATGTTAAATTGGAATTTCATGCATAGATGAAAATTTAAAGTCACCAAGCATACATTAAAATGAAAAATGACAACCATCATTCATTTTGATAATGAGAAATAAACCAAGGAAAAAATCCATGTATATATAGCAGAAGTGGTTCACATCAAGTCCAAAAAGTACATAAGGGTCAAAATTGGGATACAAGGCCCATACATCATATGTATTCATCTCAAATCTCACCATGTGGTCCATTTTTCTTATGATATCAAACTATATCCCTAGCTACTCCGTGTAGTAGATGACTCATACTCTCAGGAACACCTATGACGTGTCTTTGGAGATGTAAATGAATATCTCATAGTCACATGGAAGTGAATCCCATAGTGAGCCCCTTGATATTATGCTCAACATAGCGAAGTCCTCTACCATCATCACCCTGCTCCATATCAGGAGGTCCTATACGTCAAGCTAGTATTGATAGACCCTTTGGCTACAATGATCCTTTATCTACAACATGAGATGAGATTATGAATCAAAAATCCCTTGTACACCAAAATACACACACACACACACACACACACACACACATACAATACACAAAAAATAGAATAAAAAAGGATATGAGATCATAATATTCAAGCGTTTACCTGATAATTCCCACCGTTCCATTTTCGGGAGCACCAAGTCAGTACTGCCCCTAAAATACATGCCTACGTAAGGAAAATATTCGATCAATGGGATTTGCTTCTCCCACCATGCAAAGAAATCCTCGTCGAATGAGAAGAAAGTTGGGTGAACTCCCAGTCGGGGTGAATTTCTTGTCCAATTTTCCATTTGTGGATCAGTAATGGGGCGATCCACCATACGAATCTGGGGTTGTAACAATGGTACCCTCTCTAGGAAAAATGATACCAATAGTGAGCCATATCCAATTTTTTTTTGCTTTCTCATCTTGCACCGTGTGATTTGGTCCTTCAAGTTGGCCAGAACACCTCCACACCAATTAAAAAGTATTGGTTCAATGCATTCCACTGCATGAGCCATTTAATATTTGGTAATGAAGTGGGTAGTCGTGATTCCAACCAATTTGACAATAGTGAATGCTATAGTATGCAATGGGAGGTCTTCTATCTCCTTGATGGAAATTTTATTGTCACTTCTGCAAGCTCCTGGCCTGCAGTGTTTTGCGATATAACCCTCCACTGTCAAATCAGTGCTCCTGGATCCAGACAAGGCAACATTAACTCCCTGTTTTGGGAGCCCCATCAAGAAATATAAGTAATCTAACTCAATCTCCATGGTACAAGGACCCACTCTGAATATTTGATCTATTACATCCCACATTGTCATTATGCGCTTAAGAAGCATCAATTCCTTCCGCATATTTTGAACCTTGAAGAACTTTAGCATTATGTAGTTTCTCAATGCTGTGATGGTGTTTTGATCTCGCAAGGAGACAACATCATCAACCTCATGTTCTCTTTATTTCAACCCCAACATTGTAAAATTTCCCTACAAACAATCATTAAAATATGTTAGTGAAATTTGCCATCCAAAACAATCCTTCTTGCTAAGAAAAAATTAAAATTTTTCTTTTTGTTTTGCATCGGATGTGCCCTTTTAAGAGGGTACAGGGCATCCTTCCCCAAAAGTTTTTTAGGGGCATCCTGGATGCTCCCCATGACACTTTGAGGAAGCATCCCTGTTTAGGGCACATATAAAGCCCTAGATAGACTTAAAAATCCACAAAAAATGCCATGAAATGTAGAAAAAAGACCATCAAAAGAAAGATAATGGATACACCACTAACCCGGTTCAGACAAGGAGTGAAATGATCAACCAGAGCTCCCGAAAGGGGTAAATTTCTCTAATTTCTCCACACACAACTTGGCAAGGTAAAAAATGAATCCCTTTTTACCCTTTTTAATCTTATTTAACTCATTAATTTTTACTTTGGTTAGATCATTTTGTATTACATGGGTTATTTTCAAAAAGTTTTAAATGAGATTTCTAACATTTTCTCCCTCTAGATATATTTTTCCTAGCAAGGCATTATGCAGACTAATTTGTGGAATGATCTTGTTTTCCAACAAGCAATATTTTGACTTTTTCAAGCTCTTTAAACCTTGAAAAGTCGTCTTTCAATGTTTACACTAGTACATATGACCAAATTTGTGACGATTTTTCGTTAATATTGCCACACTTATCCGTCGCAATTTCCACGAAAGCTGAGTTTTTTTTTCATCGTAATAATTTCGTTGCTCTATTGACGATCTAGGTGTGCATAGAGACATCGACGAAATTATCTCTCCACGTGTCAACACCTTCAAGTTCAGTTAACCCTTTGCATCTTCTCAATTATGACGAAACCGCGTCGCAAGTACAACGAACAACCATGGCAATTACGATGAAAATTTATGACAAGTCAAAAACTTACGACGCAGATGCTGTATGTGCGATGAAAAACTGTGGCAACTTGCGACGAATACCCATGGCAATAGCGACGACATTGATTCATCATGACCAAAGTTACGATGAAGATGTTGTATGTGTGACGAAAACCTGTGGCAACTTGCGATGAAATTTTGTCGCTATTGCCACGGTCGTCAAAATGCAATTTTTTTTCGATGAACTATCGTCGATATTGCGATGATGGCATTAAGTTTAAAAAAAAAAATTACACGAGATATGGTATTACCATATTACATTATAATATGGTATACCATATTACAATATAATATGGCATTACCATATTACATTGTAATATGGCATTACCATATTACATTGTAATATGGCATTGATTAATTGTGGGTTAATATGGCATTACCATATTACAATGTAATATAGTAATCCCATATTACATTTTAATATGGCATTACCATATTACAATGTAATATGGTACTCCCATATTACATTTTAATATGGCATTACTATATTACATTGTAATATGGTAATGCCATATTACAATGTAATATGGGATTACCATATTACAATGTAATATGGGATTACCATATTACATTGTAATATGGTAATGCCATATTAACCCACAATTAATTGCAAGCCAACATGAAGAAATATGAGCTTGGAAAACAATTATTG
>ML790170.1:77157-109023 GCA_009831015.1 Picea engelmannii | reverse complement strand
CTACACATATTATAATATATTATCAAGGAAAAAACAAGCTAAATGAAATTTGGACATTTGAAAAAAAATTTACAAGTTAAATGAGTACATCAATAAAAAATAACATACTAACCTTGCAAGTTCAAAATCCGAGCTATGTAGATAGAGAATTGGATTTGTTCAACCGGTGGGTAATGGAAAAAATAAACAGCTCAAACAAAAGCCAAGAACAATGTTGCAACTATAGCAATTGTGTCACAAAGTCTCTTAAAGTAACGTATATATAGATAAAATAGTCAACTAGCTGTTAACACCGACCAATGAGATAGGCAAAATTTTCGTCTCTATTGCCACGAAAGTTCGTCGCTATAGCGACAAAAATCCGGACTAGATTTAAATAAGATTTTTGTTGATATTGCGATGAACTTTCATGGCAATAGCGATGAAAATCCTGCCTTGTTTAAAAAAAATATGAAACTAGTTGAAGCGTGGAAAATTTTCGTGGAATAATCCGCCCATATGTAGTAGTGTTAGTTTATCCTGTTTTCGGCTTCGAAAGACTAAATTACGAAAAAAAGGACCTCATTGGAGATTCCTTTAAGCTCTTTTCAAACTCTTCAAAATTGAAAAGATTGTCAAACGATCTTGTTGTCTTTCACGCTTGTTAAACTAAATTATAAAGCACGTTTGTTGAGTGGTAGGTTATCACTTTTTTAGTCTCATGAGATTATTTATGAAAAATGAACACCCTAGCCATCTTGGTTAGGAGAGTTCTCCTAGGTATTTTTTTATACTTTTTTCGGACTTGGGAGACTAAAATTATGAAAAAGTTCATTTGGATTCTTCTTTACGAATATTTTCAGACTCTCTAAATATGAAAAGACCATCGAGTTTCCTTTCCTCATGCTCGTAAAGTTACACAGAGAAAGACCCATCTGGGACTGGGCATTTTTTATCCTCCTCAAGCTCGTTAAAAGACAAAGAGTTACTCATCAATCATGATGGGGGAAAATTGGGAAGTGGGTCGAGTTATTATATATTAATGGAAACTATTTTGTCTCCCATGAATATGACACTTGTCTCTACTTTGGGTTATCTATTTGTCTCCATGTCTTTCCAATCCTATGTGTCTTCATACTCTTTTGAAGAGAACCTTTGGTTTTCGCCACATCTGATTTTGTTCCGTACGTTATTGAGTCAATTCTTGCAAGTCATATATTGTGCCACCACATGTTTGAGGGAAGTCAACCTCTGCAGTGTCATTTATCGTCATCCTCATGTCATATGACATTCATTTGATCCATCACTATTCCTCACTATGATACTTTTTTTTCTTGTCAATGATGGGGAATACATCATGGCCCTCCTTCGACGAGTCTATTCCCGTCGACTTCAGTACATAATCTGGGAAATAGACTCAAAAATCAGTTAGTACCTTGGGATGTGCATGCCTCAATGGTAGGTTTCCTCACATTCGGAAGTGGGTTTATATCATCGACCTTTGATCGGATGATTCCACGAGTGTTCAAATTCAACTCATCCATTCACACTCGTTGGAGTGTAGTAGGGGTACCTTGGGAATCATTGTCATCACTGGTGATTCCCCTCACACTTGTTAACAATATACATCATTGACCGATAATCAAGTGAGTTCTACCATGTTCGACGTCAACAAATTTATTCACACGGGTGGAATTGTACCAATTTTTGGGTTGAGACGAAGACCCTGAGACCTTTTTGGCACCCCCTTCATATATGTGCCTATCCTAGGTTGCCATGGATATTATGAAGTTCAATCCTTATACAAATGTATATTGTTACATAGATCCACGTTGTATTGGTCTGTGGCTATGTTTTGTCAAGTTGTAGCTCCATTTTGTACAATCTCATGGCTACATTATGATAGAGTCATGGAAATATGGATCCACATTGTATGTTCAGGGGCCATATTATTAGTCAGTACTCTCATGGATCCGAAGTGTATTGGTCGACGCCCATGCTTTGAGTCCATTTTGTCTGAGCATGGGTATGCCTACCGTGGGATGATATATGTATATTGATTAATGATTGCATGCATCTCCCAACAGGTTCTCCTTTATTCAGTACCTTGATGCACAAATTTTGTAAAGCGTTTTGGCCATCATTTTCTCTTTTGACATCACATTTTGGGGGGAATCTGGTATACACCATTTTTTCACACCTAGCCAAGTGTCACAAGTGTCACATTTTACTTTGTTAAGTGTCACAAGTGTGACATCTCACCCCCTAAGTGTCGCAACTGCAATGGGGTAATGTCATGGCATAAGTTCCATACTTTTATAAGTATTATGACATTGACACCATGTAAAAATCACATGTCATGATCCCTAGTGAAGTTAGAAGAGAAAAACATCATTTGGAGGTCAAAAACCCACCTTTCTCCTTGTCTTTCTAGACTTGTTTGACCAAGGAATCCCCCCTCCCCACTCTGGGGGAGCATCCCTCTTCCTTTTCCATTTCAAGGGGAGCATCCAGAACTCCTTGTCTCGCACTCTGGGGGAACATCCTTGAAGTTAGGGAGGTTTCCACATATCTAGGCGAGTTATTTCGAGAAGGATTTGGTTTGTTTGCATTGTTTCACATGATATATGGTTCGACCACCTTCCACCCTATGTTGGGAGAGGTCCATAACCATGAGGATAAAACAAATCTCAACCTCAAGCACATAATCCTCAACCATACTCCCTAATTACCATGTTGGTTAAGCATCCCTAGTTCTATATAACTAGGGCCATTCATGGTGAAAGGGGGGGACCAGACTGAGCATCAAATTGCTGATCTTAAGAGAAAATATCCGAGGAGAATATCAAGGGAGAAAAATCTTCATTCTTGGGAGAAAAGATCCATGGATGTGCATTCAAGAGATGAAGAGGAGGCTTGAAGGGGCAACAACATCTATAAGGTTGTATCTTCATGTTTTATAATCAATGAAAATTGGCTTATTTCCCTAAAATATGTTGTTTATTTCTTGTGGTGTATGTTTGCTTGTGTTCATGTTTTCATAACTAGAGTCTCTATTATCTGAAATTAGATAGTAGTAGGAGAGAATTTGTTTGATTCTTGCAAATCATCTTGATGAGGGAGCTTTGTATTGGAGCTCAATGGTTTGTGCAAGGAGGATGGACTTTAGGAATAAGGTGAAAAATCATTCACCTTTCTTTCTCTTAAACTATCGTACAAGAACATGGAACACATAATGATGGGAATTTTAGGTACCATTTGTTAGAACCATCTCAACTGAATGAAACCTATTTGAGGGGGGTTCCACCTATCCACGGGGTGGATTTTCTCACAACACTCTTGAGACCCATGGAACTAGCACATATGATGGATAGGTTGACAACACACATGATGAAACTTTTTGATCAACCAATGATGAGGACTCAACTTCATACCTTAGTAGTGATGATGATGCGAGTGTGGTAACACCTAAGTATGGTGAGGATGCGACATCTTATGATGACTATGGGATGATATTCCAATCAGTCGATGTTGAGGATTCAACATCTCTCCTTGTGTATGATGCTTATGATGAGGGAGGTTCAAGAATGCTAGAACCTAACTATGACGTGGATTCAAAACCTCATCTTATTTATAGCATGTATGATGATGCAGGTATGATTGTACCCGATTATGACAAAGGTTGGGAGCTATGCGTGGAGGATGATAATGACGTGGATGATTTGTTGGATGAGAGAAGATCAAAAAACTTGTATGAGGAGGGTAGTCCACATTGCATGACATCATATAATGAGTCAATTGATCCCTTGTGTGACAACCCACACAATGTTGATGAAACAACATTGCATGATTTGGAGAATTGACTATTGGTTACGAAGGGGAAAATTGTGCAGGTGTTGACAAGGGCAGATGGTGCTCACAAGTTTATTAAATATCTTATGTGGAAAGATTAGATGGAGGAGAGACAAAAAGGAGTTGTAGATGGGATAACTGGTGTTGAATTACACATCATCAAAGAAGCACTATAGCAGATTAAATTCGATTACTTACAATTGTTTGTGGATAGGGATCTTTCTCTTAAGTTCACTAAAGAAAAGGAAAGGGAGATTGAGGAGCTTTGTTACTGTATTATGTTGGCACACTCTTCATCGTTGACAACAAAAATGACACATGAGGGTGTGAGTGACACTCATGATCTGAGGGAGGAGCCTCTTGTGATGATCTCGCACAAGGAGCATTTAGAGTTGTAGGTATTTGAGGAGAAGTTTGACATATATGGTTTTGACTGTGTGCATGTTTTGTAGTGTAGGAATCATGAGCCATTTATTTTGGCTCAAGGCTTAGCCACAAAGGAGGTAGTTGATAAAATTCCTTGTGGACCAACCAACAAGGAAGTATATGCACTAGTTGATTGGGGGATTGAGTACATGACATTGGTGGATACATCACTATGGGATCAAGGTTCAATTGATATTAGTGGAGTGATTGATATAGTGGCCCATGATGACACAATGATGTGCAGTAGTATAGAATAATATACAATCGTGTACACTGATGTACAATGGGTTTTTGGAATGAATCCCCCAGCGAGACCTATAGATAGGAATTTCAGACATATCATTGAGTTTGTTTTGCCTAGGATTGATGAGTGGATAGACTAGTTTCATGGAGGAATATTCCTTAGAGATTGATCCTCGATTAGGATATCACCCGAGTAGGGACAAAGAGAAGGATACCTGCATTATTTCTCTTAGATGTTACCTTGAGTTCTTGGTCATACCCTTGGGGTTGGCCAACACACCTGACACTTTCCATTCTTGTAGGCAATGGTAGTGACATCTAGTGTTATCTTCTGATTCTAGCAATATATTCAACATGACATGGAAGGTTCACCTGAGTCAACTAGGTGAGGTAGGTAGGATTATAGCTATGTCAGGGATTTTTCATTTGGTCTATGTGTTCAGAGCAAAGGAGGAGACTCAGATTGTATTGGATCAGTTCACAGAGATTTCAGCTGACAGGGTGGTGGATGGGATTACCCACTATGAATATCGCACACATGTAGTCCTTGATTCCACAATCATGGAGAGGATTGTGAGGGGTATGTGTGACTCACCTTTGGCATGGAATTCTAGGTGATCGTATGAATATGAGGCACTGCAAATGACAGGGCTACTTTCCAATGAGGTGTTTAGACCCCAAGGATTACTTGAGTACATTGATGGTGATCAGGATAACAAATTTTCTAGGGCATTTTGGCAAAAGTCGAAGATATTAGTAGACACATAGTTGATTCCTAGTACTTGGTTTCCATCAAATGATGGAATTCCAGGGACTTGGATCATTTTGACTCTGATGGTTACTAGTATGGCACAACGACAAGTAATGAGTATTGGGAGTGGTGGACTTCCAATTTGGTGGTGGGATCTAGGAATTCATTTTAGTGATAGATTGATTCAGATGATGATGATGATCGACAAAGTCGTGACCGTGATTGGTCTACTTTATTTTTTGGACGTCAGTAGAAGGGAAGTCGAGACTTACTCTATATGGCAGGACAGACTCGATGTCGACCATGGATTTGTAGACATAGACTTCACCGAGACACCTTTGCAGGGGAGGATTCAAGATAGTGGTTTCAGTCCCTTCTAGGAGTTCAACTTGGGGTTCTAGGAGAGGAGGACGTAGACTAGGTGCATTGGTATGACGGTGATGATCAGAGTGGCACTGCATCAGCATGGTGGTTCATTTCTAGTATTAGTTTGGTATCCTTGGATTAAATTGTTTGACAATTGAACTATTATTAGAGAGTAGAGCACCAATTTTGAATTTCTAGAGTTTACTTTTGCGAGGCTTAGGAGTGGTTGCTCGAAGGAGTGGTCTTCTAAGGAGTTGACCGAGTTTAGGAAGATTATCATTGCTTGGATTATTAGGACCAGTCAAGTGGATTCTTGTATTAGCACCTTACAAAACATTGTTATGAGTAGAGGGTGATTTGTTGGCATGTTTATCAGGCAGGTGTGCTTGTCATTGATGGCAAGATCAGAGTATGCAGCGATGGAAAAACATGGACAACGTAAGCTCAGAAGAGATAGTTTATTTGATGGCAAACTGACAGGGAAGGAAGAACAACAGTGATTGAAAGGCAAGATCGAAGCGTTGATCCAACTCCATTTCGGAGTATCAGATATCGGGATTTCGGATACCGCGCGAAGGAGATGTCAAGAATTCTCACTACAGGAGTCCCAAAGTCGCGAAGTGCGAAAAGCCGAAAAGATGATCCGACTCCATTTCGGAGTATCGGATACTGGGATTTCGGATATCGAGAGATTGAGAAGTCAAGAGTTGAGACTCTTCAACACAATAGTCTCGAAGCTGTGAAATCCGGAATACCGAAATCCTAAAAGAGGCACATCAACAAAGAGTTTCACAAACAAGGAAATACTGGATCTTTGATTCAACTCCATTTCAGAACTTCGGATACCGGGAGTTGGAGGAGTTAAGTGCCGAGACTCTTCACCATAGGAGTCCTAGAAAGGTGAAATGAAAAATGCCTAAATACAGCTGATCTAATTCCATTTTGGAGTTTCGGATACCGGGAGATGGGGATGTCAAGAACTCTTACTAGAGGAGTCCCGAAGTCGCGAAACCCGAAGACACGAAATGATAAATCGCGAAATGTCAAAGACTCCATACTGGAGGTTTGGATACCGAGAGTTGGAAGAGTCAAGATTCTTCATCATCAGGAGTCCTAGAATCGCGAAGTGCAAAACGCCAAGATCCTGAAAGAAGGAAGTGAATGTGGCAGACCATGTCAGAAAGGACAGGTGGAAGACCATGACACATGGCATGATCAGACAACGACAAGTGTCAAGTTGATTTGGCATTTCAGGCCATTGGAATTCACAATTCTGAGTGACACGTGGCAGCCACTCGAGTCATAACACGTCATCGAGTGATGCAAGACTAATCTCACTCCGGGAGTTTTTTCTTTGGGAGTTTTAACTCCTTCACTCCCCCAAAGTCCCAAAGGTTGAAGTCTCGGAGCAGAGGATAGACGTCCGATCACCACAGATCGAGGATCGTTGATCTAGAGATTGAAGCACTTGTGTGATTGGAGAGTGGTCATATTCCGGTGGTCACATCATCGAAGAATTGTAGAAGAGAGCTTGAAGAGGAAAGCTCCATTTCGGAGTTTCGGGGATCGAGACATGGAGCGTAAAGAAATATTCACATCAAGGATGTCGAAATGCCAAATTACAAAATCATGAAATCACTTTAAGGATAAGTACTCAATCACCAATGGTGGTCACATCATCGAAGAGCTGTAGGGAAAAAGCTTGAAGTGGAAAGCTCCATTTTAGAGTTTTAGGGACCGTGACTTGGAGAGTCGAGATGCCTCGCAATAGGAATCGCCGAAATGCGAAAACACCTTTTGGTGTAGGCTCTGGTCACAACCATTGGTCACATCAACAAAAGATGGAGGAAGGAGCTAGTGTAACCAAGCTCTATTTCGGGGTTCACGACCTGGAGTGTTGAGACACTTGATCACACGAATGTCGAATTGTCGAATGCCGAAATGTCGAAACGACGAAATGAACATAAGATTCAATGAAGTCAATTTAACAGTGCAGATGAATTTAAATAAGATCGGAGGGCTATTGTTGCACTTCAGAGTGTAACTGCTAGAAACGACTGATAGTTTCTGCCAAAGGACTCGAAGATAATTCTGAGTGATTTCCAGAGAAGCTGAAGAGTATCAAGGAATCTGCCAGTGGAATGAAGACTGTTCATAGAGGCAATTGACAGATAGATCTAACTGCCAGAGAAACTAAAGAGTTGTGATGATGATCAGGCAGAGCGCTTGACATGGAGACAACATGCAGAAGGTGCACAGAGACTATAAGTATGATGAACAAAGAAGAGGTGGGTTGCTATTGTTGTGAGGGATTCAGGAGTGTAGAAGGAGGAGTGTGCAACAACTGAAATGGAGTGAAGAGGAATGGTGCATGGCATGGAGTTGGCGTACATAGCATGAAAGGTAGAAGTAAAGAAAGTGCAAGGAAGTGTGCAGCAAGACAGTGAGACACTAAAAGAAGACGGAGGTGCTCTTGTAGAGAAAAACAAAAGGTCAGAAATTCCAGGAAGATGCCGACAGAGAGACCCTGATACAGGAGAGCAGAGAAGCATAGAAGAATAGTGATAAGCTTGGTAAGCCAATGATAAATATTGCATCATTGTGATAAGTTTCATTAGTAAATATTTATATTTTAGGGTGGAAGGGAGGTGCTAGGGAGGAGTGTTGTCCTCAGAGGTTCAAGTGGGTGCTTGAACAAAGGGAGTTGTAGCTTCCATCTAGTTGCATCCAGAGAAACCAGGGTGGCAGGGTGGTGCAAGGGAGAACTGTTGTTCTCTATTTTACAGGTTGGTGCCTGTATGATTGGAAGTTGGTGCGGGAACACTTGGGGAGTTGGTGCTTCCTTCTAGTTGGTGCTAGAGAAACTAGAGAGTTGGTGCTCTCAGCAAGTAGCAGCTTGCAAAATAGAGGTTGCAACCTCATTATGAGTTGGTTCTCATATGTATGATAATGTAAAGAATGTAAAGATTACTTATCATATAAAGAAGAAAAGTTTTTTACCCTCTATGGGTTTCCTCAGAAAATATCTGTCTTTGTGTATCTCATATGTGTGACTGATGTTGAATATGCTATTACTTATTTCCCTGCATTATTGTGATTGTCATTGAGTACATTGTAAAGAGTTTAAAATAAGCATAATTGTTTAAGCATGGTAACAACTGATTCACCCCCCCCTCTCAGTTGTCCAAAAATTGGTATCAGAGCCGACCCATTTTATCTAAGGGAAGATCCTAGAGCTTAAACATGTCAATCCATGAAGGAAATTCAACCAATAAGGCCCTTCTGTTCAATGGAACAAACTTTGCCTTATGGAAAGTTAGAATGAGAATCTACATAATGGCTTTAGGTGCAGATGTCTGGGATGTGGTAGACACTGGTTATGTAAAGCCAGTTGTACTAGCTAATAAGGATGACAAGTCAAAATTTAGCTTCAATGCTAAGGCTATGAATGTTATCTTGAGTGGGCTTGCAGAAGTAGAATTCGTAAAAGTTATGCACCTAAGAACTGCCAAAGAAATGTGGGACAAACTCATTAACAATTATGAAGGTAATGAAAAGGTAAAGGATGCCAAGCTTCAAACCTATAGAATACAATTTGAACAACTGAAGATGAAGGAAGATGAAACTGTTGGAAAATACTTTCTGAGAGTAGAAGAAATGGTAAATGCAATGAAAGCACTTGGTGAAACAATTGAGGAACCTTCTTTAGTTTAGAAAATCTTGAGATCTCTCCCAGATAGGTTCAACCCAAAGGTCACTGCTATAGAAGAACTTAATGATCTAAAAACCTTGGAGTTTGATCAACTTCTAGGAACATTGACTGCATATGAAATGAGAATAGTTAAAGATAAACCCACCTCCACAGAAGCATCATTTAAAGCAGACAAAAATGAGGATTCTGAGCCCGATGAAATTGAAGCAAAATTTGTGAAGAGACTGAAGAAGGGATCAGGCAAATACAAAGGTAAACTGCCTTTCAAATGTTTCAACTGTGGTAGGATAGGTCATTTTGAAAATAAATGTCCCCACAAAGTAAAGGATCAGACATGTGATGACGAGGAGAAGTACAAACACATAAATTTCTTTAAAGAGAATAACTTTAAGAAGAAAAGTCTGTGTGTAAACAATGATGACGATCCTTCAGATGATGAAGACAATGACTCCTATATTGAAGATAAACTAAATGACTTCATACTTATGGCCAAAGAGGATTATGATAATAACAACACAGGGAGTGATGTTAATGAAGAAGAAGTTGTGGTTAACATGGAAGGAGAACTGATCAGTGCACTGGAAGAGATTGAAAGACTAAGAATCAAGAACAGAAAGCAAAGACAATTGCTGATACAGTTCGAGAAAGACAGTAAAGAACCTGATGATGACCTTGTCCTACTAAAAGTAGAATTAGAAGAGGCAAAGAAAATCGAAGACATGCTGAAACGACAACTATCAGAAAAGAAGGCAAGATGTGAAGCATTAGAACAAGAAGTAGTGAAAACTAGGAAAGAGATGGAGAAGTTTCAAGCCTTGTATAATCAGAATCTGTCAAGTATCAAAGCCTCAGAAGGATTAGCCACCATTCTGAATCAGCAAAGGAATCCAAAGCTAAAAACTGGTTTGGGTTATGAAGAGGGATCAAGTAGTGGGAAGCCAAGAAACGAAGAACCCATCAAGTTTGTCAAATGTACAACCAATGACAACAACAAACCAGCAGAAACAAAGGAAGACAATCAGCCACCCAGGACGAGTAAGGAAAAAGGTTCCAGGGCTGAATCTGTAGAGCAAAGAAATAATGCGCTCCCTGCTGAAAGATGTCATCAACATGGAAGAAATTGATTTGCTTAAAGAAGACAACCATTTTTCAGGTACAAAGAATTTTTCTATGGTTATTGTTTCTACTGTTCTAACTTTGGTCACAAAGCTGTAAATTGTTCCTTAAGACTTAGACATGAGAAATTAATATTTCAAAGGAATAAATACTTGCCACAACAAAGAATGATGTAGCCAAGTAACAAACCTTCACAGATTGCAAATTGCCAAATTAAGTCCAGGGACATGCAACTAAGGAGGTCAGGAAACAATCAACAGTCAATGAGTAGACAATGCTGCAACAATAAGTTTTACTTGTTGAACAATGAGATTGAATTCTACATCTGTCATAACTATGGACATAAATCTATTCACTGTCGATTAAAGAAATATGAACCAGATTTGAATTCCCCTACTGAAAATGTCAAGTTTTGGAAGAAGAAAGAAAGTGACAAGTGTGGATTAGTGTTGTCAACTCAAAGAAAAATGAACCCTTGGTACATAGACAGTGGATGCTCCAAACATATGATAGAAGACAAAGGTAAGTTTCTATCTCTAAGTGAAAGAAAATCAAGAAACGTAACCTTTGGAAATGATGCTCCAGGTAAACTAAAAGGTAAAGGGATGGTGAGTTTAAGTAATGGAAAAGGAAAAGACTGAGATGTTCTACTTGTGGATGGACTGAAACATAATCTGCTCAGTGTAAGTCAAATGTGTGACAGAGGATGTGAAGTGGTGTTCACGTCCAAGGACTGCAAGATAAAGTCTGTAAACTCAGGACAAGTGGTGGCCAAAGGCATAAGGACATAAAATAATGTATATGTGCTAAAAGAAAATAGAGAAGAATGTCATCTAAGGAAACATGATGAAAGCTGGTTGTGGCATAGGAGACTTGGACATCTAAACTTTGACCACTTAATCAAACTCAGAAATCTCAAGGCAGTAAAAGATCTTCCGAGAATATCAAAGCCCCAAGAGTCAATGTGTAAACCCTGCCAAGTAGGAAAGCTAGACAGGACACAATTTAAGTCCAAGAGCTTTACTTCAACAGAGAAACCACTCCAACTAGTTCATATGGATTTATGTGGACCATCAAGACAGGAAGGCATAGGAAAAGAAAACTACTTCATGCTGATTATTGATGATTACTCCAAACTTGGGTTGCCTTTCTCAAAGAAAAAGCTTGAGAAGTTTAAAATATTTAAGGCTTTAACTGAGACTCAAAAAGGCAAGAGGTTAAAGGCAGTAAGATCAGACCGAGGAGGAGAGTTTATTTCAAGTGACTTCAAGGAATTATGTGATAAGCATGGGATCAAGAGAGAATACACAATCCCAAGAACTCCACAAAAAAATGGAGTAGTTGAGAGGCAAAACAGAATAGTGCAGGAAATGGCCAGGTCAATGATGAATGAGAAGAACATTGGTCAAACCTACTGGGTAGAAGCAATGCACACAGCAGTCCATGTTCTTAACAAAGCCCACCTCAGAACACAAAGTGACAAGACACCTTATGAACTGTGGTTTGGGAGACCTGCTTCATTTAAACACTTCAAAGTCTTTGGGAGTAAATGCTACATAAAGAATAATGATGAGAACCTTGGAAAATATGATGACAGGGCTGATGAAGGTATCTTCTTGGGGTGTTCTACAAATAGTAAAGGATACAGATGCTATAATAAGATGCTGCATAAAATGGTTGACTGTATTGACGTAAAAGTTGATGAAGGAATCCCAGCAAGATAGGTGTACAGTAATGAGTCTTCTACAGAAGACACCGCTAAAGCCGAGGATAAACAGATCCAAGAATTAAAAAACGAAGACTCTGAATTAGATGAAGACACAAATACTTAGACAGACTCAAATCAGTAGACAACATCAAATTCCTCCTCCAGAATCACTCAAAAGAATCATCCTGCAAGTCAGATAATTGGTGAAAAAGACAAAGGTGTACAAACCAGGAGAAAGCTAATAAAAAATACTGAACAATCACATATAGCTTTCATATCCATGCTGGAACCCAAGAATTTTAATGAAGCTAGCAAAGATGAACATTGGATTAAAGCAATGAATGACGAACTTGACCAGATTGAGAAAAAAAATACGTGGGAGATGGTTCATAGATCGGAAGGTAAAAACATTATTGGTTCCAAATGGATCTTTAAGAATAAGGAATGAGCAGGGACAAGTTGTCAGGAACAAAGCAAGATTGGTCTGTAAAGGCTATTCTCAAATAGAAGGACTGGATTTTGATGAAACATTTGCGCCTGTAGCAAGGTTAGAAGCTATCAGAATATTTCTTGCCTATGCTTGTCATAAAAGGTTTAAAGTTTATCAAATGGATGTCAAGTCATCTTTTCTAAATAGATATTTAAATGAAGAAGTCTATATGGAACAACCAGAGGGTTTCGAACTGTCTGATAACCCTGACTTAGTATGCAAGCTAAAGAAAGATTTATATGGGTTAAAACAAGCTCCTTGAGCTTGGTATCACAGACTGGATACGTATCTCAAAGACAAAGGGTTCAAGAGAGGAACAATTGACAACAATCTATATATCAATACAGAGGGTGATGATTTGCTCATTGTGTTGGTCTATGTAGATGACATCATCTTCGGATGTAATAAGGATTCATTGGTAAAATGGTTTGCTTCTGCCATGGAGTCTGAGTTTGAAATGTCTATGATAGGTGAACTGTCATTTTTTCTTGGTCTGCAAATTACTCAGAGGTTTGAAGGGATGTTCATTTCTCAAGAAAAATATCTAAGAGAAATGTTGAAAAGGTTTCAAATGGAAGATTCTAAACCTGTGGGAACACCTATGGTAACTGGATGAAAATTAAGCAAGGATGATGACTCACCTGATGTTGATCAAAGTTCATATAGGTCAATGATAGGCAACCTATTGTACATCACAACATCTCGCCCAAACATAATGCATGTTGTTGGAATGGTAGGAAGATATCAATCTGCACCTAAACAGAGTCATTTGCAAGTTGTCAAAAGAATATTCAGATATTTGAAAGAAACAATGACTTATGGTCTGTTGTATCCCAGAAATCAGAATTTTCAGTTAACTGCCTATTTATATGTAGATTGGGAAAACTGTGTTGATGAGAGAAAAAACACCAGTGGAGGAGCATTCTTCCTGGGTGACTCATTAGTAGCATGGCTTAGTAAAAAGAAAGGTTCCATTTCCTTATCAACTACAGAGGCAGAGTACATTGCTACTGTTACCTGTTGCACTCAGGTATTATGGATGATTCAGACACTTGCAGACTTGGAGGTAAAATACGCAACACCGATCCCAATTCATTGTGATAACACTAGTGCCATAAATGTGTCTAAGAATCCTGTACTCCACTCCAAGACCAAGCATATTCCCATAAAATACCATTTTCTCAGAGAGTAGGTCACCAATCAAGTTGTTAAGGTCCATTATATTCCAACCACAGAACAAATTGCAGACATCTTTACTAAACCCCTAGCCAAGACACCATTTGATTATCTCTGATAGAAGCTGGGTGTCATCCCGTCTCATGCTTAAGAGAGTCCATCCTGTTAGGGGGAGTGTTGTATTGATTGAATATCTGATACCTCCTAAAAATTCTGCAACAACTCAGGGGGAGCATGTTTTCTTTGACATTGATGTCAAAGGGGGAGAAAAGAAGTGGTCCGGACCGGATGCTACAGTTGGAGGTCGAAATAGATTAGCACAGTCATTTAGGGTTGCCATCAATGCCAAAGGGGGAGATTGTTGGCATGTTTATAAGGCAGGTGTGCTTGTCATTGATGGCAAGATCAGAGTATGCAGCGATGGCAAAACATGGACAATGTAAGCTTAGAAGAGATAGTTTATTTGATGGCAAACCGATAGGCAAGGAAGAACAACAGTGATTGAAAGGGAAGATCGAAGCATTGATCCAACTCCATTTCGGAGTATCGGATACTGGGATTTCGGATACTGGGTGATGGAGATGTCAAGAATTATCACTACAGGAGTCCTGAAGTTACGAAGTGCAAAAATCTGAAAAGATTATCCAACTCCATTTTGGAGTATCGGATACCGGGATATTGAGAAGTCAAGAGTTGAGACTCTTCAACACAGGAGTCCCGAAGTTGCGAAATCCGGAATCCCAAAATCCCGAAAGAGGCACATCAACAAAGAGTTTCACAAACAAGGAAATACTGGATCTTTGATTCAACTCCATTTCGGAACTTCAGATACCGAGAGTTGGAGGAGTTAAGTGTCGAGACTCTTCACCACAGGAGTCCCGAAAAGGCGAAATGTGAAATGCCAAAATATAGCTGATCCGACTCCATTTTGGAGTTTTGGATACCGGGAGTTGGGGATGTCAAGAACTCTTATTATAGGAGTCTCGAAGTCGCGAAACCCGAAGACGCGAAATGTCAAAGACTCCATATCGGAGGTTTGGATACCGGGAGTTGGAAGAGTCAAGATTCTTCATCATCAGGAGTTCCGGAATTGCGAAATGCGAAACGCCGAAATCCTGGAAGAAGGAAGTGAATGTGGCAGACCACGTCAGAAAGGACAGGTGGAAGACCATGACACATGGCATGATTAGACGATGACAAGTCTCAAGTTGATTTGGCATTTCAAGCCACTAGAATTAACAATTCTGAGTGACATGTGGCAACCACTCGGGTCACGACACATCATCGAGTGACACAAGACTGACCTCACTTCGGAAGTTTTTGCTTAGGGAGTTTTAACTCCTTCACTCCCCCAAATTCCTGAAGGCTGAAGTCCCGGAGTAGAGGATAACCATCCGATCACCACGGATTGAGGACCGTTGATCTGGAGATCGAAGCACTTGTGTGATTGGAGAGTGGTCATATTATGGTGGTCACATCGTCGAAGAATTGTAGAAGAGAGCTCAAAGCGGCAAGCTCCATTTCAGAGTTTCAGGGATCGGGACATGGAGCGCAAAGAAATCTTCACATCAAGGATGTCGAAATGCCGAATTACGAAATTGCGAAAGAACTTTAAGGATAAGCACTCGGTCACTGATGGTGGTCAAATCGTCGAAGAGCTATAGGGAAAAAGCTTGAAGCGACAAGCTCCATTTCGGAGTTTCAGGGACCGCGACTTGGAGAGTCGAGATGCCTCGCAACAGAAATCGCCGAAATGCGAAAACACCTTTTGGTGTAGGCTCTGGTCACAACGACGGAATATGGAGGAAGGAGCTAGTGTAACCAAGCTCCATTTCGAGGTTTGCGACCTAGAGTGTTGAGACACTTGATCACACGAATGTCGAATTGCTGAATGTCGAAATGCTGAAACAACGAAATGAACGTAAGATTCAATGAAGTCAATTCAACGGTGCAGATGAATTTAAATAAGATCGGAGGGCTATTGTTGCACTTCAGAGTGTAACTGCTAGAAACGACTGATAGTTTATGCTAGAGGGCTTGAAGAGACTTTTGAGTGATTTCCAGAGAAACTGAAGAGTCTCAAGGAATCTACCAGTGGAATGAAGACTATTCGTAGAGGCAATTGATAGATAGATCTAACTGCCAGAGAAACTGAAGAGTTGTGATGATGATCAGGCAGAGCATTTGACATGGATAGAGCATGCAAAAGCATGGCGAGAGAGCATGTAGAATGTGCACAGAGACTATAAGTACACAGAACAAAGAAGATATGGGTTGCTGTTGTTGTGAGGGATTCAAGAGTGTAGAAGGAGGAGTGTGCAACAGCTGAAATGGAGTGAATAGGAATGGTGCATGGCATGGAGTTGGTGCACATAGCATGAAAGGAAGAAGTAAAGAAAGCACAAGGAAGTGTGCAACAATACAGTGAGACACTAAAAGAAATTGGAGGTGCTCCTGTAGAGAAAAACAGAAGGTCAGAAATTCTAGGAAGATGCAGATAGAGAGACCTTGATACAAGAGAGTAGAGAAGCATAACAGAACAATGATAAGCCTGGTAAGCTAATGATAAATATTGTATCACTGTGATAAGTTTCATTAGCAAAGATTTATATTTTAGGGTGGAAGGGAGGTGCTAGGGAGGACTGTTGTCCTCAGAGGTTCAAGTGGGTGCTTGAACAAAGGGAGTTGTATCTTCCATCTGGTTGTAGCCACGGAAACCAGGGTGGCAGGGTGGTGCAAGGGAGAACTGTTGTTCTATGTTTTACAGGTTGGTGCCTGTATGATTGGAAGTTGGTGCTGGACCACTAGGGGAGTTGGTGCTTCCTTCTAGTTGGTGCTAGAGAAACTAGAGAGTTGGTGCTCTCAGCAAGTAGCAGCTTGCAAAACAGAGGTTGTAGCCTCATTATGAGTTGGTGCTCATATGTATGATAATGTAAAGAATGTAAAGATTACTTATCATATAAAGAAGAAGAGGTTTTTACCCTCTATGGGTTTCCTCAGGAAATATCTATCTCTGTGTATCTCATATGTGTGACTGATGCTAAATGTGCTATTACTTATTTCCCTGCATTATTGTGATTGTCATTGAGTACATTGTAAAGAGTTTAAAATAAGCATAATTGTTTAAGAATGGTAACAACCGATTCACCCCCCCTCTCAGTTTTCCAACATGCTTCACATCATACAAGCTAGTTTGGGATCATGTTGACTTTACCACCTACGAGATTCTTGTGTTCTCATGGAGAGAAATTGTGGACGATGTGTTAGGAGATTTCTCGGATGATGCTTGGATGATTACATTTGGCTGGGGGTGTTGGATTATTAGGGATTTTCCTTTTGATATTTGGAGACTAAGTGTCATGGATTCCCTATCAGTTTGTGTCCACATAAAATTCTCCTGGATGTCTGATTTTAGAGTTACTTTGGGTGACTCCACTGAGATCCACTAGCAATATATAATCATATACAATAGGGATGATTTCTTGGGGAATTAAAACTTGGGGTTGCAGGAATAGAGGATGCAGTCTAGGAAGGAGGGTTAGATATCTATGATCAAAGTGGTGCAACGACAACATGATGAGTTCTTTCTAGTGATAGCATGGGACCATGTGATTTTATGGGTTGACAATTTGGCATCTAGTACAGACGAGAGAGCGAGCTTTTACTTTCAAGAACCTATTCATATGGAGAAGTGGATTAGTTTCCTAGGTGCGATATTCTATGAAGAGTACACTAAGTCTTCACAATATCTAGTTTCTCTACTAATAGGTGGCCTTTAGGGGCCCCCTGGTGTTAGCACATTGTAGGACAATATAGTGGACGATAGGTTCTCCACATCTTTCATAATGGTTTGGGACTCAGGGATCATCATTAGTTTTAGTTGGGTTCAACTTGTTGTTCCTATGAGTGTGATGACATTGCTTGAGGACAAACAATCTTTGGGAAGGGAGGGTTTATCATGTCCTCATTTTTGGATTCCCTTGTTTGATAATGGAAATGACTTATATGGCTCATCGGTGAAGAAAAGAGGAGTAAAAAATGGTTATTTAATGTCACTTAGTTAGGATATGTTATGTATTTAAAGTGACATTAAGGAAATAAAATAACTTTAAATTAATAAGTTACTTAACCATTATTAAAAGTGACTTTTAATCTTAAATTGAAAGTAAAAAGGGGATATGGTTCATATTTGATTTAGTCAAAAGGGGGAAAGTTTTAGAAGTAATATTTGATTTAGTCAAAAAGGGGAAAGTTCTAGAATATAGGGAAGAAGGATGAAAGGAGGGGTAGCACTTCACCTTGCAACATGTGTTTGGATTACTCTCTTTGGAGTGCTCTTGTGAGCCAAGGTTTTCATTAGGGTTTTGGAAAAACCCTTCCACTTTTGGTTTGGTTTCAGTGGTGTAATATCCACCCTATCTAGACAAGGAGGAGGATCCATACAAGGTTTCATTGGAACTTTAGTCTTGGGTTCTTTCAGTTTTGAGGTATATTGGCTTGTGCAGGAGATTTGCAAAACTTTTCGAAGGAGTTCGTACTAATATTTTGTAGGTACTAGGAGGGTTTCAGGGAAACTGTGATAGGGGACGTCCCCACGGGTTGAGTATAGGGGGTCTCATGAGGCCCCACTTACTGTTTAGCCTCGTCCCATGAGGACCTTTGCAATATGAAGTTGCAAAGCTAGTTAGGTATGGGAAACCAATTTTTTGCAGTAGAGGTTTGAGGAGAAAATCGATACTGCACCAGCGAGGATTAGACAATTTAGAGGAGGACACCTTATCTCTTGAGGTGACCATGGTATATTCTAGGTTTTGGTTTTTTGTTTTGTAGTGTTTCTTTGAGGTATTGTAACTGCCATAGCAACCAATAGAGACTTGATATTATTGTGTTCATATATCCATTCATAATAAAAATACCACATATTTCTTCTTCTATTCCTTGTGTATTTGGGTTGAATGTAATACATTCGACGATAATCCATTAGTAAGATGTATGCAAACTGTTTTAAGAAAGTTGTCAATCAAATTATAGTAAAGATGCACATATAATGCAATCTATTTGATGAAAGTACACACCAAGATAACATAATTGGACAAGCAATTCTAATATCCTATCCTAGGGATATTACAAACACAAGAAAATTATATTTTATGTCTCATAAAAATCCTATAGAAACACAACTATCTTATAGATGTAGAAGAATAATAGTAGATCGATGAGATTTCTAGAGAATAAGTAGAGCACTGTGGTGAATTTATCAAATATATTTTGTACTTTAGTATGCGATACGCCAAATGAGTAGGATGCTTCTACTGCTGCATCAATGGTGGAAACTGGCACTGATGCATTTGCCAATATCAAGGGTCTGCTATCCAAGAATAACAACTACAAACATCATATAACTAAATATTGAAAAAAATACACAATAAACTCTCTCTCTCTATATATATATATATATGAAACTCTCGTGTCTAGTGGCCTCCATCGGCCCATAATATGTCTTCCTAGCTCGAACATCTATGAGGGTCACATGAATTCCCATCATGTCCATGTGCCCTCTCCTGGATGGACTCTACTGCAGGGCTTGAAGGACCGACCCCTCCCCCAACATCACCCACAGGTAGCTCCTGAATAATGCTATAAAAGTGTTATGTTGTTCCAAGCTCTAAGTCAAGGTGGATATGGATACCTGTGTCTATTTGATGCTTTCTATGATGGGAGGATGTTGGCTAGGGGGGTTAGGATTTCACCTAGGAGGATGATGACCTAACAATGGGTCACGCCGAACATTTTATCTATCTTGTGCGAAGCCATGACCCACCCCCTAGAATTCACAATTGTCAAAGTAGTTGACATGGAGACCTAACATAAACTATGCCCGTAATTTTACGAGGAAATATAGAGGCACCTACCTATCATTACAGGTAGGTTTGTCAAATAACAGAAACCACCTATCCATCCAACTGTCTAAAAATTGTTGGTAAGTGCACTAGTCCATCCAAATGCGTCTCTTTATGACTAGTGGTTGTACTTTGGTTCTAGGATCAATAAGTAATGTCATCAACTACTATTTTGAAATGTTTAGGTCTCTAATTTGGTTTTTATCTAGTTCAATAATGCAATATTCAAACATTTTATCCATGTAATTAGAAATGTTAGTTAATTAGCCTTGGACACTTGCAATGCAAGATACAATGGTGTCCAAGGAAGTAGCCAATGACAATCATGAGGATTCTTTGGTATTCCATAAGTCTTGTACAAGGGTTATGAGACACCTCAACCTTGCATCAATTTCCATGTTTATGTTTACTAGTTTTGGGTTGGGGTTTGGTGTGCCTTCCTTTGGTGCTGTTGGGTTTGAGTTTTCTCTAGGATCCATATTAATTAAGTGTGCTGCAATTTAATAAGGGAAAATAAAATTTTATTTTATTTTTTAAACATTTAAACAAATTATAAAATTAAAAAATGATATTTTTATCAAAATACATACCCAAAATCAATTGGACACCACATCAGTAGGGTGAGGGTAGTGAATTGTCAATATCTCCTCTCTCTTCTCCATTTTTTTCTCAATTTTGGCTTAAAAACACGCAGTGTGGTTCGCCTATTGGTGAAATAGACCAGTTGGGGCATTTTATAAAATTTCCCCATAGGAACGCGTGCATGTTCCTAGAGTGCGTGTACATTCTTAGGAACACATGCACATTCTTGAGAACGTGTGCATGTTCTTTCTAGCACATCAACTTGGCATCCTCGATGGCGATTCAGGGATTGTCGATCCCGTAAAATTAAGAATTCTTGCGCGTTCCTACATTTTTGCTCACCCTGTTTCCACTTTTTTTTCCACCAACTTTTTGCGAAAACCCTTATCCATTAAAAGGTGTTTACTAAATATATTGACTATCACTTGAAATCCCTCAGGAACAATTATTGCATGTCCTGGGTACTACCTTTTATGGTCACTCGGTTAGGTGTAAATGAGATTATTGTTAGGTTGTAACAATTATGTGGTATATTAACGCTAGTCCTTTTAAGGAGGGAGCTAGAGGTGCAAGGGCCTTTATTGAAGCCTGCCATATTATCTTTTGGAATTTAATATTAGTTGATTGCACAAAAAAGTGATTTCTACAACCCACTGTTAGGGATATTTGTAATTATTTTTTTGGTCAACATGGAGTTGACATGTGGCACTTAAAAATATTAATAATAAAATACTCAATGTCCATCAAAAATAAAATATTTCAATGTCTAGCTTAAGTAAAGTAATTTCATATCAATTTGAGAGAGAGAGAGAGTAGTTGAAAGTAAAAAAATTATACATGTTTTTACTTACTAGTATGATGAGGGAATTGTAACATGTGACATTTAAAAAAATATTACTAAAACATATTTCAATGTGGGCCAAAAAGAAAATATTTCAATGTCCACGTTAAATAAAATATCTCGATATATATAAAAAAATTGAAAGTAAAAAAATTATTATTGCACCCAAAGGTGTTTTCTACACCTTCTTTCAAGAATATGTGTAATTGCTTCCTTTTTCAACATGGAGTTGACATGTGGCACTTAAAAGAAAATAATAATAAAAAATTACTTTAATGTCCCTCATCAATAAAATATTTCATTGCATACCTTAAGTAAAATTTCATTAAGGAGTTGTAATTCCTTCCATGATTAATATGTAGTTGAAAGTAAAAAATGTATATTACTAAAAAGTGATAAAGTATTTGAAAGTAAAAAAAATATATGTGTTTTCTACTTATGAGAGTTGTAATTCATTTGTTGCTTAATATGGAGTACATGACATTTAAAAAGTATTATTAAAAATATTTCAATGTCCATGTTAAATAAAAATACATCAATATCAACTTTANTATAACAATTCAAAGTAAACAAATTCTTATTGAGCAGACACAAGCTTTCTACACCCAAGTGTGAGTGAGATGTGTGCTTCCTTCTATGAGCCTTAAAGTAGTTGAAAGTAAAAAAATTATAAGTGCTTTATACTTAACAATATGAGGGAGGGAGTTGTAATTACTTAGACATGAACCTCATGTCACTCCTTATCTTATATGGATGTGAAGTTTCATAATGAAGTATCTCTTGAGAATCCTAGAAAAAAATAAAACAAATCCAAAATAATTTTATGACTTATAATCTTAAAATTAAAGGAAATACACCCTATCCTATCGTCTTTATGGAATCGATCATTTCCTCCATTGAGAGAACCACTGTTATTAGATACTTAATGTACAAGAACAATATAAAAAACATGGATAACAAGAAACTCCCCAAAATTTCTTCACTCTAGCCAAAATCACGAACCACTTAAGTAGGGATGACATAATGATGCCAAGTCTTGGCTAAATCATTAGGGAAAAAAATAAGAAGTTATTCTTCAAAATTCTATACTATGATATTAAAAATATTGTACAAACTAAATTTAAGGAGAATCTATGGTGTGATAAAGAATTAAATGATACAAGAAAAATAAGATATTATTAGGAGGTGGTTAACCCTAATTTTGAAGATCAAAAGTATATATTTGTTTATAGTAAGGTAAATAAAAAAAACAATATGTAACATACTCAAACTTCATAATTTTGTTTTTGCTTAAATACTTATAACTGATTCAAAACTATAAGAAGAAAAAAAATCAATATAAACAAATTATGTAACATTCTATTACCAAATTATTACTTTCTTATTTCTCTTATTTCTTATCTCATAACTTCAGACTCATTATACTTATTTCCCACTTTCTTATTTCTTATCCCATAACTTGAAACTCATTATACTTATTCCTTAGAGAGTGGTATCCGCTTGAACTTATAACTATAGCTAATGTGTATATAGAGTCTATGTAATAATCCTAATCGTCTTAGAACAATACGATGGATAATATCTAAGGTAATACACTCAAATTCGAGCTTAAACGAATACAAGCATTTTACATATTTTACTTTACACTATATCGTTAAAGAAAGTGTGTAGTGGCTTACACCGAAGCCATACATTAAATATATTGCTTATCTTTGTTAACAAAATGGATACCATGAACTAATGATGGGCCTCTGTTTTACACGAGGAACCCATCAGATCGTGTCCATCGTCAAATCCCTTTCTCTGATCATGGATTTCAAGTCATAATTCCACATATGATATTCTCCATTTTTTAAGTACTTCAGAAAAACCATTATTGAAACTATCTTGATTTTTATACTAAAATAACACTTCAATAATTTCACTAATAATATCAAACTCAACCATTAAATCCAAATCTAATTTGAAGAAAAACTTGGAAAACAAAAGGAGCAACCAAGTTCCACCCAATCTTAGAATGGATCAGCTAAACTACTTGATCTAATCACCCCCAAGCCTAATCATGAATCCATAAGGGCGAAAATAGCCTCATGTTCTAGCAAGACCTTTGTATCCTTAGTAGTTTCCTAACACCTCAATGCTCACACAACAACTTCTTTACTCATTTTTTTATTCATCAACAAATAATTTTTCACCAGTGAATCATTTCCTTTCACATGCTAAGCAACATCTTGCCTCCTGTATATATCTTAATTTGCCCAGGTCTTAGTCTTTCCAAGATCTTTTCCCTCCTTGAGAATTTTCGTAGCTTTGGAAATCCCTGATTTTTAGGGTGTGTCAATCACCATAATTGACTTTTGACACATGTTTTTTCATGCCTGGGGTTAGCTTCAACTTGTTCCCCACTCATAGATTCATGATAATCTCTTTTAACTTGGTTGTTCCTTATGTCCCCTTTATTAATTAAATAAAAATACTTGTCTCTTACATCTATCCATGTTAAAGGACACTTGGAAATTCAATATTTTGCCTAGAATTTACATTAATAACAATCACTTTTCTCTTACTAATCCTAAACTCGATTTTTCCACTTAAGGAAATTATTTAACTTAATAAATAATTTATTTGGGGCCATTACACAATATTTCTAAAATAAGAATTAATTCTCATGAAATAAATTGGGGATTAGGCAATCCCCAAAACACCATGGGAAAAAAGAATTTGTCACCTTTGTGACACCAAGAGGGTTGAAGATGAAAAACACTTCCCCTAGAGTGCCTTGCTTACACCCAAATTAGATCTCAATTTCAAAATATTTGTCACAATGCCGACCTTCCTAACCTTCTAAGTCATCAAAACTTTAGTGATCTTGGAAGGCTTATCTTAATGCTTTTTAAGCATTGAAATAACATTTTAAAGAAATCCAAGTAATCTCTTACTTTTATTAAGGTCTAATAGACCATTTTTGGTCTAATTGGATGTTAGCCATCATCATCATCATCAATATGGAGTTGACATGTGAATTTAAAAAAATATTAGTAAAAATAATATTTCAATGTGGGCCAAAAATAAAATATTTTAGTCTCCACCTTATATATATATATATATATATAGAGAGAGAGAGAGAGAGAGAGAGAGAGAGAGAGAGAGAGCCAACACAACTTGATATGCCCTAAGAGGGATTAAAGAACCAATGTATATCGATATTAACTCCATATGTATTATGCACCAAAAGGGATCAAGTCCCTCTAGGTGAATTTTTTTTTAGATTATTTTTTTTGAGAAAATGTTCACAATATCGAGAGATTTGATCCCTCTGTATGCATGATAAATCTTGAGTTAAGATGAACTTACGTTGGTTTGTAAAGAATAACTATTATTTTACTTTCTTATCGAAAGTTATAAAAATGCATTACCTAAGTTAATGAAAATACTTACAATTTGGTGCAATTCTAAATATTTTCAAGGTCTTACCGATTTAATTAATTTGTGAGTATTTTCATTTGATCTTTGAAGAATGTTTCTTACCTTTCATTTGAAAACTATATCATTTAATTTTCAATTAAATTTAATATATATAAGTTCAAAATATTTTCAATCCATTTTTCTTTTATAAATATTTATCTTTTAACAATTTTAAAATTGCTAGCCGTATTTGAAAATTCACATTGGATACTATTTTTTCTTTAAAATGGTAAAGACCCTGAGAAAAAAAACCTTATTAAACTGTTTTGGCAAAGTGATGAAAAAACCTCGTAGAAAAAATCTGATGCCATGATTGCAATGTGATTATTTTCACATGAACAGGTTCTACATGCTGGGATATGGAACTCCCACTTGTCTTGGTTGTGATCATATTTAATTATTGAGTTTATTGGTCATTATTAGGTAGAGTTCTACTCTCTATGAGAAGGAGTATGTTCCTAGCTTTTAGGAGGTTGTTGAGGCCTAGTTGTTTTGAGAGATTCTCTCCAACTAGTTAGCTTCCTAGTTTGGTGTGAGGTTGAGATATTTCCTCAACCAGTGGATCAAGGTAGTTGTCTATCTTGAGACACTGTTTCTTGTATTTATATGTACTCTATTTTGTTGTTTAATAGAGATCTCACACACAATTTTGCTGTGTAAGAATTGTATCTACTCTCCCTCTCCCATTTCCCAATATTGTATCAGAGTGAGACTAGGCTTCACTCCCACATGGTAGGGCCCAGGGAAATGGAAGGGAAATGGAAGCCTACGTAGAAGAATAGATTCTTGTAGGTGAGAGTAGTGTGTTGTTTCTGAGTGTGAACTTTTGTTTGTCCATGGTGGTGAAAGAATGAGTGACTATATGAAACTTCCATAAAATCCAATTTGATTGTTGTGTGAATAGGGAGGAATTGAAATGTGCACAAATCAAAAAATTGATTTGACAAGAACGAAGAGGATATTGGCTGTGAAATTGAAGTGTCTTTTATGAAAATTCCAACAGAATGAAGAGACAAAGTGTCTCGTTATTTCTTTTTGCAGCTACTATTTGATCTCAGTAAATCTGGGTGTCTTTTTTCTGTTTCGCATAATTTTTTGTTGTTGTTTATAATTACTTGCAATGGGCTCACACCCATGGAAGTTCATTTCTAAAAATTGGAACGTCCAAAGAATTGAAGGAAAAAAGAAACACCCACTAGAACTAGAAGAGTACAAAAATGGAAAGCATAGGAACCCCTTGCGGAGCATGCAGGTTTCTGAGGATAAAGTGTGCCAAAGGATGTGTATTCGCCTCTTATTTCTACACGGATCAAATTGTGGCATCCCATTTTGGTGCAATACATAAGGTATTCAGAACGAGCAACTTCTCTAAGATGTTGCTACATCAGGCCGAGAAAAATAATATGATGATGTGGTGAGCATATTGTATGAGGAACAAGATTGAATCCTAGATCTTGTTTATGGTTGTGTTTCTCATATTTATGCTTTGCAACACCAAGTTGTGAATTCGAGAGGAGAACTGACTCTTGGCTATGCTCAACCGGTAGCCTATAGCAACATATATGGGGCTTCACTAAATACTGAGTATGTAAATGGAAAGCAATCTAAAATTACGCTAGGAGAGAAACACAGGATGAGGTTGGAATTATTGTGGATACCATGGGAATTGCGAATGAGAGAGGGTTTGAACCAACGTCAAATAATTCGAGCCAACATAAGTAAAATGCCAGAGTTGAAGAAGGCATATGTGAGGCTGACACTAGATTATGATGTATTGGATGTAGTTGTGAACTGTGAGTGGGTCATGGTCTTGAGAAGAGGAGCGATGGCAAAGGTCGTTGGGAACATTGTGGTGACTGGAAAGGAGCCCAAGGAAGTGAAGGGCAATTTACCTACAATCAGGTTACATAGTTTTGATTGCAGTTTGAATTGTTTTGTTAAACATGTTGATAGTATGTTTGGAGATGGCAGGGAAACTTAGATGCTAATAAAGAATGCATAAATTTGATCGGTGAAAATCTTTGAACATGGTAAAATTTATATGTGTTTTTTAATATTTTTTTGTAGTTTTGTGAAGAGTAACATATTAAGCCTACTTCTAAGCTTGCGGCTCTGCATCCCTAAGCTTGCGGCTTTGCAATCCTAGGCCTTCACCTCGCCTTGAACCCTATGGCCTCTACGACTCTGGACCTAGATCCTCCCCCGGATTTCCACGATGAGGTTGTAGCTTTCAAGGCTTTCGTGGGATCGCTTCTCCCCCCCCAACGCGATTATGATCCTCTCAGTTTGTTAAAAAACTGGATCAGATCCCAAAAGTTTCAATCCCCAGCACCTCTGCGAGGAGAAAATCTCTCTCCTTCACCTCCAGAGTGCTTGTTGGACAGTTCATGGGCCTATGGCCCTCACCTCGACAGATAGATCTTTGGAATGAGTGGAACTTGCATCCTCTGGTCCAAGGATGCATGAATCAATTCTGCTGTGGTAAAGGTTTTTATATTTTTTATTTCGAGCTTAAATCAGACAGAGATCTCGTATTAAGAAATGACCCTTATTTCTTTGGACCAAGAGGATTATACTTAAACAAATGGATGCCTGATTTTGACCCAGAAAAATGATATTCCCTCAGCAGTTCCAGTGTGGGTAAGACTTCCCCACTTGCCTTTCCATTGCTGGAGCGATGAAGTTCTGAAAAGTATAGGATATACCCTGGGAAAATATATTGATAGGGAAGAACCGAGATCCCGTCTTTACTCCTATGCTATAATCTATGTGGAAGTAGACTTAGAAAAAGGGCTTCCAGAAGCAATCAAACTAAAGTTAGATGACTGGACCCACATCCAAAAACTAGATTATGAGTAGCTTCCATTTAAATGAAAATCATCCCATGAATACGATCATTTTGCAAAGAAATTCCCCAACAACAAGCAACCCTCAGAAGCCAAATCATCACCATAGGAATATGGATGGAAACAGGTACGAAAAAAATCCTCCAGCACCAAAAATAATGGAACTCGTCTAGGACCTTCAGGTCCCTCGCCTTACTCTAAACCTCCCTGAAAAAACCCCACTCCGAAATACCCTCCCAAAAAGTCCCCCTCTTTTCCCCCCAATCCCTCCCCTCCCCTCACTCATAATCCCTTTGACCCACTTGGAGAACCTTCTTCGAAGCAAGATTCACCTCCAGTCTCAGGCCCTCCTCCTCCCTCTATTCCACCCTCGATCGACATCAACGACGAGTCAGACGAAGATGATCCCTCCATGGAGGGATCACAAGGATCCTCCCATCAAGGAAATGCAGCCTCTCACTAGTATACTCAACACACTCAAGAAAAAGAAGAAGGAGAAATACCACCAGAGAAGCCGAGAAAATCAGGGCGAAGAACGAACAAGGAAGTCAGAGAAGAGGTAGCCACAAAAGAAAAATCTAAAGGAAAGAAAAAATCCATAGAAAATACCATATATACTTCAACAAGAAAAGAAGGAACCAGAGGAATGGACCACTCGGCTTATGGCAGTTGAGCCATCTCCACCCCCCTCTAATGATTTTTCTCTCTTAGAACTGTAGGGGCTTCGACAATAAATTTAAAGCTGAAGCACTAAAAGATTAAAAAAAAATGCCCAGGCCCTCAATTATTCTCCTTCAGGAAACCAAAATGGATTCCTCATCACTTCTGGAAGCAACAAAAAAAAAAATTTAAACTCCACAGGCGAGGCGGTTGTTATCTCTCAAGGAGCCTTCAACGACATCGCAACTCTCTGGAACAAGCAAATTTGGAACTCCGAGGTAATATTTGAAACTCAAAACTGGCTCCTAATAGTTGTAAAAAATAACGACAATAATAACATCATATATGTGGTCAATGTTTACATGCCAAACTCTTATAATGACAAAATGGCCACCTGGAACTCACTTTTAGATCTCACAAACTCCATAGATCTCGCCTCTTGTATAATTGGGGGTGATTTCAACACCCACCTCAATCCCGGTGAAAAAAAAATGATGAAACAAAGGCAGGGATCCTTTCTCAGAAAACCTCACCGATCTCATTTCAGATTGGGATATGCAAGACATCAAAACCTTGAAAGGAAATTATACATGGAACAATAGACGCACTGGCCTTAATCACATAGCAACCAATTGAGGAAGAAAAAAATACAAAGGTTATAGGAATGCTTGCTAACATCCCTAATATAATCTCAGAACCAAAAAATAACCAACTAGTTAAGTAAATATCATAGGAAGAAATAGCCAAAGCAGTCTGGAGCTTGGATCCTGATAAAGCCCCTGGACTCGATGGCTTCCCAATTAGATTCTACCACTCATATTGGGACATCATCAAATGAGACCTAAACAAAATGATAAACTACACTTTGCATAAGCATAAAGTTAGAGGGGCAACCAACTCTACCTTCCTATCCCTCAAACCCAAAGAATCTAATCCTTCCAATTTCTCCCGCTTCTGCCCCATTTCTCTCTGCAACTCTTCTTACAAAATTGTCACCAAGATCATCGCAACCCCACTCTCCCCCTTTCTCACAAAGTTAATCTTAGAAAACCAAAGCGACTTCCTAAAGGACAAGTAGATAACAGATAGCATTGTGCTAGTTCAGGAAGCCATCCACTCTAGCAAGAAATCTAAAGCTCCAGGTATGGTTGTTAAAATCAACATGGAAAATTCTTTCGACCGGGTTAAGCACAACTTTGTTTTTTCAATCCTCAAAACGTATGGGTTCTCAGAAGATTTCATCAATTGGATCAGAGCCTACATCAACACGCCTCGGGTATCTCCTCTCCTCAATGAGCATCCCTCAATTTTTTTCAAGGGCAACAGAGGCCTTCGACAAGGTTGTCCCCTCTCCCCTTTTCTCTACATTCTGCTAGCGGACTCTCTCAATCGCAAGTTGGAAGAAGAATGAAGAAAGGGTAATATCCCTAGTTTACTCATAGCAAGGAGGGTAAAATAAATAAATCACTCCCAATTTGCAGATGGCACTCTCCTATTGGGATCAACCACAATTCATATTGCCAAACTCTTTCAAAAAGTTCTCAGTGCCTTCCTTGCAGCTTTAGGTGGAAAATTGAACATATCCAAATGTAGGATATATGGATGACATGTCCCAAGGCATATAAAATAACAAATTTCCATAATATCCGTCTTCCCCATTATTACTACATGGAATTATTTCAAATATCTGGGAATGCCCATCTTCCTTTGCTCTTATGGATCTTCAGCATGGCTATAAATCATTCAAAAAATATCAGCGAGAATCCAAAATTGGGGAGGTCGTTGGATCAATCCTGCAGGGAAAACTTTTCTCATCAAATCAGTCCTTTCCTCCCTCTCCAGTTTCTAATTTTCATGCCTACTAGCTCCCAAAGGTATTCTACAGAAAATCTCTAGAGTTTTAAGAAGCTTCCTCTGGGTTGGCGGTAAAACAAATATGAAAAAATTCCACCTTGTAAATTGGAAACAAGTATGCCAACCCTACAGTAAAGGGGGATTGGCCATCAATGATCTAGAAATAATGAACAACTCGTTGGGAGCCAAGCTATCTTGGCATTTAATCACAGGCAACCTAGATTGGTGGAAGTTATCTCTTCTAAACAAATATTTCCTTTCCTCCAGACTGTGCTTCTTTGAAGGACACATCCCCTCCCTCCCGGGTTCTCCGATTTGGTGCCTCCTAAAAAATGTTGCCCCCCTTATTTTGGCCAAGCTCTCCTGGGCCCCTAGGAATGTATATTTAATAAATGTATAGATGGATCATATTCTAAATCGTGAACCCTTGAATACTCACGCTACCCTCCAACCACTCAAATATTGGTGCTACTCCAATGGTTTCTCCAAACTTCGGGATTTTTTCCATTGGAACTCCGAAGGTGATTGGACCAATTGGATGTCGCCCAATACCCCAGGTTTTCTCAACCCACTCCTCCCCACCTTCTTCAACAATTTGGCTGGTTGCGCTCCCTCTAATCGTTCCATCTCATACTCACGAAGATGGGGTGGGAAACCTTTTTCTGTCAAATATGGCTATTCCCATCTTCTCTCTGAAACGCAAGGCCCCCCCCACTCTAAGATTTGGAAACAGATTTGGTCCAGTCCCTCATTACCCAAAATTAATACCTTCTGCTGGCTTTTGGTCCATGGAAAATTTTTAACAGTTGAAAACCTCCTCAAACGGGGAATCTAGGCCCCCTCCCATTGCCCCTTTTGTCTTACAGCCTTTGAAACCATCACTCATATTTTTCTGGAATGCAATTTCTCCATCCAACTCTGGAACCTCATCTACCTTCCCCTCCCCAATCGCCCTCCTCTCCCTGAGAACTAGAATAATATATTTATCTCCTCGAAACAAATATATGTTGGAAGCTTCAAAAACAAAAAACAGTTCACTCTTCTCTGGAGGCAAATACCCAAATTCGTCTGTTGGGAACCTTCGTTAGCTCGAAATCAATCTATATTCCACGAGAAGCTTCCCCTAATACATAAAATCTTCACTAAAATCTGTGGTTTAATATCAGAAGTCTTCAAAACCAAAGAAATTGGTTTCGATCTTCCAGGCATCATGGAACCAAGTGAAGAAGAATGGGTTAACTACATACGGGGACCACCAAGTTCCACCCACACTCCCCCCAGGAAAATTTCTAAAAGGAAAGAAAGACAACTGTGTTTTGACAACAATGAATTCTCACATTGGCAAAGACAACAACATATCTCCCTTCTCTTCTTCGATGGAGAAACAACATGCAACCTAGGGGTGGCAGGTGCGGGGGGAGTCATCTATGATTCCAATGGTCAAAAAGCAATCGACTTTTCCCGGGGCTTGGGAAAATCCACTAAAAAAAGAGCAGATACCCTCGCATTCTATATGGGGTTAAAACTAGCACACGAGAGGAGTATTCAAACTATAATCGTAATAGGGGATTCTGAAATTGTTATAAAGGAGCTTCAGGGTCTATCAACCTTGTCAAAGCACCCTCCCAATGGCCTCAGCTCAGGAATAAACTCCCTAAAGAAGAAATTCATTAGCTTGCGGTTCTTCCACATCCTCCGAGCTTAGAACATAGAGGTATATAATCTAGCTAAAGCAACAAAAATCTTGGAACAGAGCCATATAATCTCCAACGAAGTCTCCTCTCATGTCTAGATGCCTTAACTACGCCAGGTCCTTTTCCCCTCCACTCACTCTAAAGAAAAATATTATTCAGTCCCTCCCGCTATATTAACTCCCTCTCCCTCTAGTCGCCCTCCTTT